>JZLH01S0039689.1:68009-78301 GCA_001188425.1 Eucidaris tribuloides
GCGATATCTCGAGCCGGCGGTCGAATAAAACAACCAATCTTGGTAAGGTCAAGTTCAGGTCATGGGTCATCTTTTGGTCCAAACCACGTGCGCGCGCGCGTATTCACATGCGTTTACGAGCGCGTCAAAAAATAAAGATGCTCCAAATGACTTCTAATTAACGGTACCATATGTTTCAGGTCATTTGGAGCATTTTCGTGACTGAATTCTCCATCAATTAGAGCCCTTTCCCGACAACTAGGACCCACAATTTCGCTTACAGGTCAAAAAACGTAAATGCGCGCGCATTACGCGCGTAGTGAATTATGGGCATTTTTAAATCACTCATAACTCTCTAGAATTAACGGTGACCCCTACTTTTTATTGCTTATTCTGATAGACTATGATGCGTAGATAGCATTTCAGGCATCGCTCTCTATGCCAAAGTGTTGTGACGTCATTTATGACGTCACAAAGAAAAATCGTATTTCGGGCATATCTCATGATTGGAGTCTAGTATTATCTCCAAACCTGGTATACAGTAACTTCAGGTCTAAGGTCATCATGCCTGCTTATCACAAGCGTGCGGGCGTCACGACGAACGTGTACGCGTACGTTTAAGTATTAAGTCTTAAATCAGTCATTTTTCTCGAGAATAAACGATGACCCCCTACCTTGTATTGCTTATTCTGATAGCCTATGATCCGTAGATAACAGTTCAGACATCACTTTACATGCAGAATACTTGTGACGTCATCTGCAACGTCACAAAGAAAATCGTATTTCGCGCTTATCTCCTAACTGGAATGGAGTAAGATGATCAAAGTCGGTACAGTGTAACTTCAGGTCAAAGGTCATCACTGGTCCTATTCATAACCGTTCACGCATCGCGACGAACGTATACGCGCACGTCGAATTTTGAATTGATGTTTGATGGAGAATGTAAAGTGATGAGGGACACATTTCAGCAAGCAATCATACTTGATGTAGAATGCCACTTTTTTTTTAAAGATTAAATGAACGGAGCGTTTACGCGGATCACCAATTCGTCTTAGTGACGAATTAAAATCTAGTTCGTGTTTCTTTCTGGTCATTTTTTGTTCAGACGATAACTTAAGAACAATAGCGCTAATAATCTTGTAACTTTGCGTAGTAAGGTCTCATGCTTATACCTCGGCGTGGTAGTCCGGTCAAAGTGATAGAGCACTTGTGACGTCATTTATGACGTCAAAAGCCAAAAGATAGACTTAACCTTCAATTGCGATATCTCAAGCTGGCGGAGGACTAAAATAACCAAATTTGGCAAAGGTCAAGCTGAGGTCACGAGACAACTTTTGGACCATACCTCGCGCGCGTGCGCGTCACGACGGGCGCGTAAAATGCAAAAATGCTCCAAATCACTTCTTATTGACGGATCGATGCATTTCAGGTCATTTGGAGCATTTTGGTGCGCGCGCGTACGTGCGCGTTTTTTCGCGCGCACCCCTTTTCCGACCTTATATCGTCGTTTTTCGATGGATTTGGATTTCTGATTGAATTCTCCATCAATTAGAACCCTTTTCCGACCACTGGGACTCAAAATATCGCTTACAAGTCCCAAAAAACATGAATGCGCGCGCATTGCGCGCGTAGTGAATGATGGGCATCTTAAAATCACTCATAACTCTCTAGAATTAACGGTGACCCCTACTTTTTATTGCTTATTCTGATAGACTATGATGCGTAGATAAGGTTTCACGTATCACTTCCCATGACAAACTGTTGTGACGTCATTTATGACGTCACAAAGAAAAATCGTATTTCGGGCATATCTCATGACTGGAGTAACATAACCAAACCTGGTACATAGTAACTTTAGGTCAAAAGTCATCACTGGTGCTAATCATGACCGTCCACGTGTCGTGACGACCACGTACGCGCACGCCGAATTTTCAAATAATATTTGACAGACAATTTAAAGTGATGAGGGACATATTTCATCATGCAATGATAACTGATATAGATTGTCATATTTTCTTTAAATTTAATGATTAGAGCGGTTACGCGGATCACCAATTCGTCTTAGTGACGAATTAAAATCTAGTTATTATTATTAATAGTAGTAGTAGTAGTAGTAGTAGTATGGGTTATTTTATGTGCTGAGGTGTATCTGTCTCAACATGTGACCTCCGGCTTTATGTCCTATCCGAGGGACGAGGTAATGGGGATAAAGTGCCTTACCCAAGGACACAACTGCTGTGGCCCTTCAAGGATTCAAACCTCGGACCTCTAGGTCGAGAAACCACTGAGCCATGACGCTCCCCTCTGATGTCCCTTCTAGCAACATCCATAAACTTCCTTTTTGGGGGTCTACCTATCTTCTTTTTCCCTGGTGGCACCATTTCCAACATCTTTCCCCCTTGCACTCAAAACTCTCCTTTGGATATGCCCAACAACCGCCGCATGCACTCTTAATTCCCTCTCCAATTTCATCCCGTAACCTTCCTATGTTTACTGTCCCTCTCACAAAGTTATTTCTAATTCGGTCCGTTCTTGTCAGTCCTTCAAAGAATCGCAACATGTTCAACCCTGGGACATTTAAATTTTCTTCCTGTTTTTTTTTTTTGTTACCTCAAGCCAGGCCTAGCCTCTGTCCTATAAATTGTACCATTTGTTATGGAAGATACCCTGTTACTCCCCCACACACTAGGGTTCTCTTCTTCTCTTCCCCTTTGCAGTCCCCAATCCTTGAAGTGTTGAGCCTAAGTATTTGAAGTCTACATTCGCTACCTCTACACCTTGCTGTTTCACCATACCTGTAGCTGCCACCTCATTCACACACATGCACTCTCTTTTGTCCGGCTAACTTTCACCCCACCCCATCTTCTCTTGACCATACTTCAAGTTCAAGCTCTCTTAGTTTCCTCAACCAGCTCCCTGCTCTCAAAGCACATCACAGTGTAATTTGTGAACATCACACTCTGCGGGGACTCCATCTCACGTCATCTGTCAGCCTGTCCATCACCATTGCAAACAAGAAAGGACTTGTTAATACTGAACCTTGGTGCAATCCAACTCTCTTTTTTAACCTACTGCATGTTTAGTGCTCGTAGAACCAACATAATTAGACTGTCACAACTAATTCGGGTATCTGGAACTTTATTATAAACTCGTGTCCCAATATTTCGTGTTCAGTACATCGCCATAACTCCAGTCACAAACTTGACACTAGAGGGCGCAGTCTGCCCTACATTTATATGTATATATATATATATATATATATATATATATATATATATATATATATATATTATATAACCATACATGGAACTTCGTAATATTTCATTTTATGATAAGATTTAGGCATCCACATTTCTAGAAAATTCTTTGTAATCGTGAAAATGTAACCACTGTCTTTTTTTTTAACAGAAAGAAAACAAACATATGGCGGGTTTAATATTTTTATCAAAAAAGAGTAGAATAGTTTCTTGTCATTCAGATCATACATCCTTCCTAAAGCACAATCCTTTTGTCTCCCGCAAACACGAGAAGTCACCATAGTTGATCAAAAGCTGATAACACCTTACACTGATAACAGCTGATAACACCGTGAAAGCTGAAACACTGATAAAAGCTGATCACACCATGCTTAGTTAACTCAATCATTTAAACAAAAAAAAATATCTGCTATCCTCATAAGTTCCGTCAGCAGACTTGAAATGAGAAAAAAAGTCAAAAACTTATATTTGCAGGATAATCAGTGTATACATTCAGATTAAAGTATTCCTGAAAAATTGCTATAACACTTCACTAATTGTGTTGTTGGAATAGAGTAACTGAGTTCCACCGGAGAGCAGTTGTGTCAACTTTTCCTATCAGACCCCGCCAGCTACATCAAAGTGATTGATACGGCATCGGTTTTATAATTTTCACCCCAGACAAATGAATTATAATACTGTAAAACCACACCGTTTATTTCCCAAGGCGCGCAAACCAATCTAAGCTGTGTAAACTCTAGATTGCTTTTTCACTAATAAGCTGATAAAATTACACATAATGTAGCTGTAAATTATATAGTGTTTTATATAATGTGACACATTAAGAATACGTTTAACTCTAAGTTGAGGTTTGAATCATCAGTGATGAAACTGTAAACTGGATTGCGAAGTTCACTTAGTACGATCATGTATTATTACATGGACACGGGTTTGGGCAAATCCAAGGGTTTATTACATAGGCCTAAATAAAATGAAAGAAAAATATTTATACTGCTTTTAAGGTGTAACGTTCTACTTGATTAGGTTAGAAGGTAATTCGCCCTTTATCGTATGCCATATTCAATGGAAAACTGTCATACAAGCAAATGCTTGTGAGTTAATTTCTTCCTCGAAATTTAGAAATGTAGAGATTGTATTTTGTAATTTGATATCATAATAGTTTTGGGATGAGTAGATGCAATTTCTTTCTATACTTGTGCATATGGGATGTTTTATTTTGCAAACTTCCACAATGGGGCTTCGGGAAGGAAAGAAAGAAAAAGAGTAAGAAATAAACAAACAAACAAACAAACAAAGATAGGGATAAAGACACAAAAGAAAGACGAGCAGAAAGAAAAAGGAGAGAAAGGGAAAAGGAGAGAAGAAAGTCAAAAATAAAGAAAGAAAGGAAGCGGGAGAGAAAGGAAAGAAGGAAAGGAAGAAGGTAAGAATCTAAACAGAGGGAAAGAAAAAAGGAAAATAACATAATATTTCGACAAGCATGTAATTTAATTTTAAATGAGATTCTTTTTAATGTTTTATATTGTACAGCAATTTTCTTAGTGCTTGCTGTTGTATTCCATGGCCAAAACATTGCCTCGACAACCATAAATTTGAATATAGATTCAGGATTTGCAAGGCCATCACTCCCCTTTATTATGATTACCAAAGTGTAGTAAAATACTTACAAATAGTGTGTTCAAAGTTTGAGATCTAAACATATACGTCACGAACCTATTGTTTTATGGGAAAAACTAATAAAGATATGCTACCAGAATATTGTTCTTTCCGTGAGTTTAAAATTGCAGAACACGGTACGCATGACCAGCTGACAGGCGGCTACGTACACCGCTATGGTTTTAATGGTTGAAATCTACGTGACCTTTGGCTAGTGCAGCCGATCAGAAAATTTTGAAACTAACGGAACGTGCTTGCCACTTTGCAAATTTTGAAATTTAACCGTCCAGATTTTCAACAAAACTACTTATTCTACCCAAAGGTTCTATGACAGGTGTTTATTTACACTAATCTTCACATTGTAAACGATTTTACCTGATTTCATTCATTTTGCCGTTTTCAGGCATGCAAATCCCGAACTCTATCTTCAACCCAAAGGTAATGCTGACCGCATGGCTTCTTGGCTTCTGTGTTGAACATGAGGAATGTTGGTCTCTTTGAGTCCCACTTTCACGGTGCCTATTTCCTTTAGCGAACCACATTACCACTACGGGTAGGCCTTCAACAAATTTTGGCACGAATTTTGTAAAATTACCGCCAGGTTTTCGAGATCATAGTGGAAAACTTTAAAACAAACTGCTTTCAAATCGACTTGATAAAGAACGGAGGTAATGATATAAACTGGACGCAGACATATCATATTCAACGTAAAAAGAACTAGAGCATGGCGTTGGGATGTGTGAGCCGATGTAACATCTTCGACGTGTCGGTATAGTATTCATTTCATTACCTGGGTACATGCCGAACGGAAGTGCAATTAATGGAAACGGACTGGAAAGAAATACAATATCTCAGAAACGTAATGTACGAATTTATATTTTGCGTATTGTTTTGTAGAAAACATTTCCATCGTAATAGTGGTACTGGTGCTAAACCTTGATTACAATGTTTACTACGTGTAAATTGAATCTACCTGTAGTTCAGTAGTATGAAAAACAAGTGGTTCCACCTCCACTATGGATACGTAAAGCAGAAACAAGGCGCTCAGATCATGACGTATTCCTTTAATTATCCATCTCCCTTTTCTAAAAAAAATAAAAAAAAAAAATACGAAAGAAGTTTTTCAGCATTCATTAGGAAATTGGTTCGAAGGTAAAAAAAAAAAAATACCGTGGGTATGGATCACAGATTACTGATTAGTTTATGATCGTGAAAACTTTTTCGCCCTGAGGCTGGGATGAGGAATTATGTCGTTTCTCGGAATTAGAAATAAAGTAATTTTTTACCCAACCTTGGTCCGTTACCATCCTCTTCGTTAGTGCATGATTACTCCGGAAACTTTCAACGGTGGCCTTGCTTTGAGGGTTTATCAGTTGGGCGACTCATATTAAATTTTGAGTCTCTATTCAAACCAAGGATTTCTTTAGATCTGTTAGGAAAGGCTCCACTCGTCGTGCATGACGTTTTCTGCCAACGTGACCTTTTTCGGTCATAGATAAATTTATTAAGTAACATGGGTAGGCATGTTGCCGACACAGTGAACAGGTTAAAGGTAAATGACATGATTGGGGGTAGTACTCGAACATGGGGCTGATACTTTTAAACTCTAGAATCAAGTAAAAACTACTGCAAGCTTCTCCTGTGAAAATCTGTAGTCAAGTTCACGTCATTCTCAAACAAAACAATGTCAATATCACTATAGCATGGAAAACCTGGCTGTGTGGCTCTTCTATGGGGCTTATTTTTATCTACCCGGCAAAGAATAAGATACTCCTGATGTTTTATGCTTGATTCTCCCTTTAAGCTAAACAAATTAACAGCAAATCCTCCCAGGTGGGAGATCCACACATCTGCTAGTGAACAGCTGGTATATAATTTTCAACTCCATTGTTCTTGAGGCATTTTCAGTGTTCCCAATGATGTTACTAAACCTTTAATTCAATAATGGGGAGGGGGAGGTGTTTTGATACACTGACGGAATAATTGACTTTAGTTTAATTAGTACTACCGTCTGTCATTAATCAGGCAAAGACAAAATTGGAACATTGGAATCCTTAGCTGTAAGTGTTTTTTTGAATCTTTTTTGTTGGGTTAACAGACCTGCCATTGATTTATCTGTGTATTAAGGGTATAGAGAACAGCAAATCATGTTAGATCAAATAATAAATGAATAGTGACATATTTATCTTGATGAAGATAAATATGCATTTTCCGTTAAACTTTGGAAGTTTTTTGAGAATCCGTAGTCTGTAACTTTTGTTGCATGTGTGTGGTGAATAAGTTTCTCCCAGTGTTCACGTCATGTTTTTTACATTTTTGCGATGAATATTCTTAAATATGACCATGGAGAGAAATTGAACAAACTGAAATTTTTGTTAAAAACATCAATTGAAGTTTATAATAATTCAATAGGTGTTTGGCAACTCTTCATGCTCGTTTGGAATTTTTACTTTCATTGGATCAATATCATAACATATTATGAAATACACGCTCAAACAAGAAGTTTCCGTTTATTGTGGCACGACTCACGACACTGGTTATGCCAGAAGGATGTGAATGGTGGACCACAAAAGTTGGCCTGTACAACTTTTCACGCAGGGATTTTACCCAAGAGGTCTTATACTTTGGTGAAAAGCTAACGAGCGAAGTCACAGTAAAGGGAAGTGCATAACTTGTAACGGTTATCAAAGCCCGTCCATGTTCTCTTTTAACAAATTCTTTTCTCTATACGTTTTTCCGTTATGAACGATATTTGGAATATTTTAAGCGGATCTTTGTGATTTTTTTTTTTTGGCGGCTATTTTTAGTACACATTGCTATCCATAATGATCGAATAACGACTACAACATCATTATATCCAATGGATTGAACAGTTTACAGCATGAACTACAGTTTCATTGGTGGCCAAGCCAACTGTATATTTCTAACGTGTACAAGATTATAACTTATCACTTTAAAAAAAAATCGTATTTCTCGTTTTTGATTTGCTCCCTCCTCTCCCTTACAAATACGTGATGTCTACGTCCATACTCTGACGTAACGCAATTATTGCATCTTTCACCATCACCAAAGTGCCTCCGGGGTATTTATCAAATTACTTTTCGGCTGTCCTCATATATGGCCTGCTCGCATGTGGTACCCTTCAGTTCTTTAACGATGTCATTGTGTACGTCGACATTAATGATTTGTAATCATTAAAAATTAATTGACTCTTCATACCCTGGAAAATGCCACAGGTGGCCATCGACAAAGTATACGCCTGTGTGTTTAATCAAGACGAACGACAGATGAAAATCCAATCACTGGCAGCGTGGGTTGTGGCGCAATTACGAAAGTCTCTTGTCGCAAAATTTGCAATTTTTTTTTTAACGTCCACACCCGTTTCTATTCATATTTTTACAATAATTATTTCATTTTGATTGACTATGATGTCCTATGTTTGTATTATCAATATACGTTGTTTAGTTGTCTCACTCTTTTTCTTGTCAACATGTTTAACATAGTGTTTTAATTGTCAATTATTGTATACGTATCTTTTTAAAGAATTGGAAATAAAAATTGAATTGGAATTGGAATTTGAAAGCGAAGAGAAATAACGCTTGCTGAAATTCCCCCTATCAATGAATATTTTGTCATCGTATCTGTGCTACAACAAAGGACTTATCAGGCAAATAAATTGAGAATATACTTTGTTCCATGAAAACAAATAAACATGCAAACAAACCGAAAAAATAAGTCTGTGGTGTGACAATTATGGAAAAGGTGTCACTGATTCACCCGACAGCAAAGAGATAAAAACGAAGGATTATAGTAAAACCATCTATTGATCTCTTCATAGCCTTATTGTTCTGTCACTTTAATAAAGTATACTAATTAATGGTGTAATTGTGACAGAGGAATCGCTGAAGATATTCAGTAAGGACTACAAGCAGGTGCAATGAATCGATTTAGTTATGGACCGGTGATCGATAATTGTATTATCGCTGGTCAGTGTTAGTGTTTATTCTGCCTTTTACTCAATATAATTATAAGACAACAGAAACGTCCATCACATATGAAGAGATTGATTCCAAAAAGAGCTAAGTCCACATTTTATCAAAAGTGATTTTTTTTTTTGTCTTAAAATATTGATTTCATACATGGGGACAAAATGCACTTTATCTCACTGAAAAAAAAATCAGCAGAAGGATGGACAGTTTTTAGGTACAAAATAATGTTTCATTCGAAAAGAAGCCAAACCCATGTTTCATTCAAAAAGGAGCTAAATGCATGGAAAAAATAAATTTAAAATGATATTAAAAATCAAGTATAATCGGTACTTTTTTTTCAATCATATATTATTTGTCCAGGATAATACCTTTTACATATATAACAATATCAAGGTACATGGCTAAAGGAAAAGGAGAGAAATAAAAAAAATAGTGACTTACTCAGAAGTAACCAGAATGTAGTTAGCTCCTTAGGAATGAAATTCTTCATATACTGTGAAAAAACAGTGACATCACCTCCAAGCAAGTTAAAACAAATCCGATGAGATTTGAACATGTCAGTCAAATATTTAAATTGCCCCAAGTGAATTTTACTGAAGACAGTTACCGCTTCAAGAAGAACGAGCGTCTCCTCTCTAGCCCATAACCGCAAAGTGAAGCAGATGCTCCGAATCTGGTTAATTGTTCATTTTTTCCCACTCTAATTGTAAAGATAAGAAACCGAATGCAATTATGTTCCAACAGGCAAAAATCAAAGCCCAAGAATAGATTTGGTGAATGATTAAAAAGTGATTTTTTTGGCTATTATATACGTTTTAAGATAGAATTATATGATCTATGCATGCCCTGAATATTGCTTGCTTTCAAACGCTTCCATTTCTGAGATACTAATCAACTCAAAGTATAAAATATTGGAGGAGGAGACTCCAGGCACTTCCCGTAGGTAATGTACAATACTGTTACATGTTCACCGGTAATTTTAAAATCACAAATTTGTCACTTTAGTAAGTTTGATGTTACTTTCTTATGTCTGGGGTGACAACAGAATACTTTGTGAAAGGTTGACGAAAAAGTTGTCTGATCGACCGAAACTATACTTAGGTTTTAACAGTATCCTTTGCGGGGTTTTTTTTCTATTGACAAAGATTTTGTCTTTTCAAATGTTTATAAAAATAGCAAATGACTAACATATTGTGACCCAATCGTCCTAGTATTATTCCATAATTCTGTTCTAAAAACAATAATGGTATATATTTGTAATTTAAAGGTAATGTGGGTAGTTGACGATGTAGTAACCACTCCACTTCAGTTGAGACAAATCTAAACAATTTAACAATTGCCATTTCACTATGTCTCTCATTTTGTAAAGTAAGTGATGTATAGTATTTGTTTCGTATTTTGTGCAATATTT
>JZLH01S0039698.1:13987-25062 GCA_001188425.1 Eucidaris tribuloides
GAGAGAGAGAGAGAGAGAGAGAGAGAGAGAGAGAGAGAGAGAGAGAGAGAGAGAGAGAGAGAGAGAGAGAGAGAGAGAGAGAGAGAGAGAGAGAGAGAGAGAGAGAGAGAGAGAGAGAGAGAGAGAGAGAGAGAGAGAGAGAGAGAGAGAGAGAGAGAGAGAGAGAGAGAGAGAGAGAGAGAGAGAGAGAGAGAGAGAGAGAGAGAGAGAGAGAGAGAGAGAGAGAGAGAGAGAGAGAGAGAGNGNNNAGANAGAGGAGGGAGGAGGAGGAGAGAGGAGGAGAAGGAAAAAAAGATGAAGAAAAAGACAAAGAAGAAGATGATGATGAAGAAAAATAAAAGATTACAGATGGAGTGAGATGTCAAGATGTGTATGTGAATGATATTGATACCATTCATGAAGGCGGACAGAGGGTAATCATCAAGGAATCAATGGTGGCAATGATGATGATGATGATGATGTTAAAGTCGATATTTGGGTTATGATTGTAATGATGATGATGGGGAGGATGTTGAAGTTTTGATAGAAGTTGTGGTAGAATTTATTCAAGTGGTAACAAAAATTGTGATAATAAACGTATGTTAAATGGGTTTGGTGAAGATGATAATGAACACAATGAAGATTGAAATGTCACAGTGTAATTATGGAGGACACAAGTTAATGATAGTTGTATTTGAAAATAATGGAGATGAGAATGTGACAATTGGCCGCAGTAATGATGATGAAGTGAAAATGTACGATGATAGAAAATTGATTTTATCCAAGAAACATGAAGTGATAAAATAACATCAGCAAGAAGTGTGTAAATGTCATGTGGATAGCAATATTAGCATCATCATGGAAATAGAGTATTCAATGATTGACGAACCCATTAGGAAAATAAGTTTCATGGGGGAAGAGAGAGAAAGGAGCAGGAGTGAGTTGCAAAATTGCGGTGAAAAGAAAAAAAGGAGAGCCGTAACAAAACAAATATCATAACATGCCTGTGCATCTATCAACAGAAACACTACAAAACAATATAATATAATACATGTGACAAAGTGTTATTTATAAATCGTGCAATTGCTATATAAACATCAGTCTTTAGAATAAATATGCATGTGCACCATACTTTTTGCATGTCAACAAGCTTCTAATTCTGCATAGCTTTCACTCTAAATATAGATTCATATAATTTAATCTCTACTGAAAAATTTGAGGTAGACAGTCATAAATTGGATAATGCTCCATGATTGAATTTTGAAATTGTAGAAGTTTATTTTGTAGAGAAAGAGCAGTTATCAATTTGTTTTGAGTTTCTGATTTGTAGGAATAGTAACGTATGTAAATGAATCTCGAACCCATTTATTTTCCAAACATAAAATTGAAATAAAAAAAGAAACAAATATGTTAGGAAATTTTTAAAATGCATGAATTCACAAGGTGAATTGACAAGGTATATCTACATCTCTTAACCCAAACAAAGCAACATGTACAAATCATATTTTCTACAAATGAGTTTGTATTTCATTCTATTACACAAATTATATAATTCTACACTATCTAATTCTGTAACGTGTGTAATTACCACAGCAGTCAATTGTCATGCTGTGATGGAAACAAATATCCTTTTGGGGCTCTTTTGCATGAAACATGTACCATTTTCTAACCAGTTTGGAATGAATAAAACCCAATACATATGAATATTTCTTAATCATTCTCGATCATAAGTTGTAATCACTTATAAATAATTAAAAAGAAGGTCGCAGGTCAGCCTTGTTTGTAATAAATTTCAATTAGTGTAGTCTGGATTAAAATGTGTAAAGTTTGCAACAAACATGATTATGACTGTTGCACAATCCATGAAGGAACAGAACGAGGCAAGTAAACCTAATCTTAAATCACTGAAGTAATTACACAGGTTGTAACAAAAGAACTGACTTGTACTACTATTCTATTGAATCCATGAATGCATTTCCAAAGCATCCCAACAGAGTAATTTTCAAAAGAACAGTTTGAAATTCAGGAAAGCCAAACATTCTGCCAAATAAAACAAAATTATAGAAACTATCTGCAGTAATAAGAATGATCTGGTAGTTGATTCAGATTTCTCTAGCCAACTTTTGAATCATGGAATGATTTATTTTTTCCTTACAAGAATGAAATTATTTGCTGTATTACACAGCCACTTTGCTCACCTTTTGTACACATGTCACATACTGTAGGTTATGGGTTAAATCAATGGGAATATACAAGGGAAGTGTCCTTTATTCACTAGTTAACACAGACACAAAGGAGAGCAATCAGCACAAAATCTCATTTTATACTCATTCCACCTATCTCTGGGATGTTTCAGGCCCATATATCATCGACTGAGAACCAGAAGGGCTCTATTACTGTACAAAGTACATGGCATTAGCACCCTTCTGGTTGTAAGCTGACGATATGTCCATAACACTGTCCAACAAACACACACAACACTATGCACACATGCAGGGGTCGATCAACTAACAGTACAGCTCGGGGAACAATTCGGGCCAAGATGCATATGAGTTACGACACAAAATCGCACGATACTCGGCCGAGCGACGGGTGCCTACTTACCGATGATGGGACTTGGATTCCTGGTCCACCAACTGTAGAGGGCGGTCTTCTATTGCCAACTGCCTTAGGCCTTGAAAGATTTAAATGTGTGAGTCTTTCTGTGGGTTTGATCTCGTCGAACGTTGAATCTGGGGAAGGACATGAAGACAAGCATAAGAAACAATTCATCATATGCAGATTACATATTTCTTTGTAAGTTCAAGTTAAGTACAGCTCTTTCATTGATTTCTATTTCTAAAAAAGAGATTTGAGACAAAACTAATCTCAGTGCTCCAGTCCAACTTAAAATTTCCTGAAAAAACACACACACAATTACATCACAAGAAGTTTTATAACTTTAAATTCATACGAAAACTAAACTTCTACAAACTTGTTTGATTTAAGTAATGGCAGTTTTGGTATAAATCATTGACAAATACCAATTGGCTGAAAACTATACACCTTAAATATGACAAAAACAACAGCAGCAACAACTGCCACCAGCACCACCACCACCACAACAACCACAACCAACAACACGAACACCATCATCACTGACAATGAGAATGAGAACAACACCAGTATGCCCTACCTAATATAGATTTTGCTTTTCCATCGTCAGTAACAACACCAAGAACAACACAAGAACAAGCAGAACAACAAAAACAACAACAGCAACAACACCACCACCACTACTACCACCACCATCACCACCAACAACACCACCACCACCATTACCACCACCACCACCACCAACAACACCAGTATTAAACCACCACCACCAATTACACCAACAACAATGTATTATGTAAATGTGACCCGTCACCACAAAACGGACCATAAGTCGGAAAAATAAGAAACTGTGTTTTTTACACAGTCTTAAAATAGATACCCTAAGTTTTAAAATGAGATATAATTTGTCTAGTATGCACGAAGCAAAGCTGTTTAAAACCCTGCTCACAAGTTTGAACTATCACCTAAGCCATATCAGGAAAGCAGAGAAAAAACGGCTGCAAAGATAGTGATCATCCATGTGAAACGGGAGGCCTTTGACAACTGTCCCGTGGAAAGCACGGTAAAACTAGTCACTTTCCAAAACAGAACTGTGGATTGGACAATCCGTTTTGATTCTTACATTCACCTTCATTGAATAGTTCATAAAAGTAGCTCTGCGGATACCAAAATTGTTACTAGGGGATTTGGAGATGATGGATAACAAGCATTTATATTTAGGGTTACATCATGGTTAATCTCGCAATGTGTAGATCAAATTCGGCCAAATTTTCAAGCTCCCGTTAAAACATGCTCGAAGTTCAATTCAAGAAAAATCACACTTCTGAAACTTTTCTGGCCCTCAAATTTGGACAGATGAAAGATTAGTGTATGTACTTTAAGAAAATATCAGAATCCCAGAATCAGCCTTTCCAACCCAACGTGATTATTTACCGCATTTACACAAAAACCTCCATTGCGACTTATTGATCGTTTTGTGGTGACAGGTCACAAATGCTTCACATTGTCCTACCTAGTTTGGGTTCTGGTTTGCCGGAATCGGTGCTATCCTTCCCCGGTTCGACCCCATCGATTGATTTGGTCCCTTTGGCCCCTGGCTTACTGGAATAACTGT
Organism: Eucidaris tribuloides; assembly: GCA_001188425.1. Taxonomy (NCBI): domain Eukaryota; kingdom Metazoa; phylum Echinodermata; class Echinoidea; order Cidaroida; family Cidaridae; genus Eucidaris; species Eucidaris tribuloides. The sequence goes on from JZLH01S0039698.1 coordinate 18,177, forward strand.
GGTCTTTTGCCTGCTGGAGGGGGCAGCACCTGTGGAAAACAAGGTAAACAGTGTAACACTATTATTATCTAGTGGCATATCTGGAAAATTATGAAAAAAAGAGGGAGTAAAATGTAACATTGGGGGATATGACAATATGTGACCGCCCAGCTCAAAACCCACAAAAAGTAGGCCATATTAATTTTCGCTTTTCTTCATAGTTTTAAAGAGTATAAGCTTTTAGCTTCAAAATGATATATAACTTGTTAAAATCGGACCATGCTAACCCATACAAAAAGTGATTGAAACACAAGAGAGTTAGGAGGTGCAGTTTCACAGAAATGGGAGAAAAGAGGATTTAAAGATTACGTTCACTTGGGTGCGCCATGCGAAAGCACATGTCCGAAAAAATGTGGTCCAGAAAAAATGCCAATATCTCGGTTTCAGTTTTGTTTTAAGCCACCAAATTTTGACGGGAGAAAGAAAAAAGATTACACTTTCAGATAAGACAAAGTTTGAAAATTTGAGTTGGTCAACCCAAATGACACATTTTGGTCTATTACAGAGAATCATAATCTGTGACTTTTTGTTGGTTTGGAGCTGGGCGGTCACATATTATAATACTGTACATGTATCCCAGATTTGTTTTCCTGGAGGTAACACAATCATAAAACAAGACAAAGGGCAATACATGTGTGTATCATCCAGCATCATATCTAGAAATTCATAAAAGAAAAAAAAAGCGGGGGGGGGGGTTAAAGGCACCAATGGTGGATCTGAGGATATAATACCACAGAAAATGTTGAAAATGCTTGTTATACCGTATGCAGAATGCCATTACGTTTGTATAATTTTTCCGGTGGAAAATAAATTATAATGTTTTTGGGGAGATTGGGATTGGGTGCACACAACAGACCAGTTTATGAACTTAAGACTAGTATGTCTCAGGCTTGTTCTGTGTACGCCACCGCTAATTTTTTTCCTCCGGCACCTGCCTGATCATGAGGCAGCACCCTCAATTAATTAGATTCCATCAAAACAAATTTTACATGTCCAAAGGATAATTTGAATATGCATGATCATGTAATCTCAGGGGCCATCATATCAGGTTTTACGCAGCCATTATTAATTTTTGCGTTTTTAGGAAAACTTGCAAGGTTTTTAGTTAGGTACCCTCCGGATTTGGAATCAGCACGCTAAAATTGACTAGAATACGTCAAAATAAGGTGTATATGTTGAAAAAGACTACTGAAATAAGTATGGTAATGGGACCTTAGTGGACTTTCAATGGTTTTGGTGGCCATTTTGGTTTTTTGCGTTTTTACAAAAACGCTCAAGGCTTTGTGTCGGGCATCCATCAGATATGGAATCAGCACCCTCAAATTGACTACAATCCATCACAAGAAAGTGTATATGTTGAAAAAAATTCCTGAAATGTGTACAATACTGTGACCTTAGCATTCTTTGCAATGGTTTTGGTGGCCATTTTGATTTTTTTTGCATTTTTCCAAAAATGCTCAAGGTGTTGGGTCTGGCACCCACCAGATTTGGAATCAGCACCCTCTAATTGACTAGAATCCACCAAAAAACATAAAAAAAAAGATGGTTCCGTGGCCTCTAGCTTGGACTAGTCTGGATAAAGGCAAAATTATGCAAATTATTGTCTGTAATTTGGTTATTTGCATATAACAAGAAAACAAAAGGTCAAATAACAAAATAAACATCATACTACTTGTTCCTTGTGAAATTTGCCACATTTTGATATCAAGGTCGATATATTTAGGACGATGTATGACAACTTTGACCTTTGACCTTGTGTTAAGGTCACCAAAGGTCAATATAAAAAAAAATGGCAATATTGTTTTTCTCAATAGCCAGACCCAGCAGAATATGTTTATACATGTTGCCAACAATTAACATGAACTTCACAAAATTTTACAATGACCCCCCCCCCTACTATTTGTAAAACAGAAAATTTTGGGCATTAGCATAACCGTGTCAAATGGGATTACACCAAGTCCATAACCCCCACATAAATACACTCAGCAAAAAAAGAAAGTAAACACTTTTTCAAGTTCACATTTGTAATATATAAGTTTAATAAAAATCAATGAATTATACATCAAATTAAAGGCAATTTAATTCTCTTTCAGCCTGTGAGGATAATTTGAAGACAAATTTTATGCATGAGTGATCACATGCATTTTTATCCCCCACGGTGCAAAGGTAAAAATTGCAAAAATGGACCATAATCCACTGATATTTAAATGGCACAACACAGTCAATGGAAACAAAAGATCAAACGTAGACAATGGCTTTATCTTTGAATAAAAGACAGAATTTGTTAAAACTGCAAGACTAGTGAGCAGATAACTGAAAAATCGTTCAAATTGTGATAAAAGCATGAAATATTGGCATTGTAGAGTCATTTGGGCCGCAACTATTACGATAAGTACGCGGGCCACGCGAAATTTGCCAAAAATGCCATTTTTTCGTAATTATTCAAAATGGCCGCCAGAATTAGTTTTTCCATCATAAAAATGCATCCCCTTGGCCAATTTCGATGATTTTTGTGCCAAAATATATGTTTTGCATCACGTTAAATCCAAAAGGAATAATATCAGACGCCATAATCACTTCTTTCTATCATTTACAAAGGAAAATTCATTTAAAAAATATGATTTTTCAGGTAGAGAAATGTTTATTGAGTACAATTTCGCACAAAAGTGGGAAAGCCGTTATATTCAACCAATATATTATATGTTGTATGCAAGTAGTAAAAGAAGCTGTTGTAAGAAACAACTAGAGTAGTTTGACCTAGCACAGTCGATGGGTATGCCTCTGCAAACCGCACTCCCACACAATCTGGCAGAAATCGAAAAGCCACATGTTGTACCCAATCTAATCATTAATTCTAAAGAAGTTACCATGACAACGAGACTTTATCAGACATGTAAAAAAAAGTCCTTGTGACTCTTGACCTTTGACCTTTCAACTCTAAAATGTAGGTAGTCAATTGGTTCCTCATACTACTACTTCGACAAGTTACAACAAAATCTGATAAGCCTAATTTCTCAAGTTATCACGGTAACGAGCTCAAATCAGCCATTTTGAGGCCCCGTGACAGTTCGACCTTTGACGCTTCAACTCCTCAAACTCATTATTTTTATCAGTGACTCATAGTACACATTTGACCAAAGTTACATTGATAAACCCATATGCCGTTCTTCAATTTAATATTGTGGCAACAAGTTAAAATCAGATAAGGCCTTGTAACTTTTGACCTTTGAACAACTGGCTCCAAAACCTAATAACTTCATCGGTGCCTTATTTTACATGCTTGATCCAAGTTAAACTATTCTTAAGTTATCACAGTAATGAACCAAATTAGTTGTATTCGGCTCTGTGTCCTTCAAGGGCGTAGGCTGGTTTGGGCACGGGGAGGTGCACATCTTGGGGAGGTGGAACTATTTAAAGTGACATGGGGAGGTGCACATCTTAGGGAGGTGGAACTAAAGTTGGGTAAATCAGGCGTTGAAGCAGAAAAAGTGTGTGCAAATTTCGTTTTACTTGCAGGGGCGGAACTCCTATGGCTCTGCGGGGGGGGGGGGGGGGGGGGCGGGTGCACGTGCACCAGTGCACCCCCCCCCCAGCCTACGCCATTGTCCTTTGGCCTTCTGACTTTTCAATTTAAAAATCTCATCAGTTCATCTTTGCGTTATAGGTTATACATTTAACTCACCCCAGTTTGATTAAAATCTAATCATTGGTTCTTGAGTTATCGCGGAAACTAAAACCGGCAATGGACCCACTCACGGATATCCCCAAAACAAGATGTCTCCGGCTGCTTTTAGTTCTAAAAATATGTTATTCAACAATATCTAAATCATTTTGCGATTTCGATGGACACTAGCAAACAAAACTGGGAGTTTAGCAGAAATGCCAACCTCTAAGCATATTAACAATTGTACAATAATGGAAATAAGTAATATTTGCATCTACTACATGGGCTTGCTTATGCAAAGTAAGTATAAATATTAGTAAAAACATCAGTTTCATAGGATTCCTCAGTTCCTTTGTTTACCAATTTATTCTCGGAAGTTATAAAAAAAACTAATGAAAGAAATTACTTCTGGTTTTGTGTCGCAACTGTACAAACACTGACAAGTTGTCACAAAAGATTAACAGTCATTTGATGTAGTGCATCGCAAAGAAATGTGTAATTTCTTAGAATTACATTCCATTTAAGTCGACAGTTTTCTGTCAATAGTTCTTTGTTTTGTTTACAGTCAGAGAATAAATAGGTGAAATTCTTTGTAGACGCACAAACACAACATCCCCATAAATCTGAATGTGTGTTTTAAATCTTAAAGAGTGTATTTCCATCGTTAATTGGATTGCTTTGTTACATAATCACTGAAATGTTCCGAAATATATATTTTTTGCGGCGTATTTTCATAAGCAACTATAATGCTTGCTGGTGACCCCACTTACTCCATCCCGTCCTAGTTTTCATATAACCACTAAATACTATAGAAACTTACTCACATGGTTGGGTGAATTTAGGGTTCTATATTATAAAAAAAAGATCATTACAAATTATATTATGATTTACACTGAACCACAATACATGACGGATTGAGTTTATTACCAAGAGTAATTTGTCTCCCCCCCCCACCTTCCCCAAAATGAATTGTTTCCCCTTCAAAGCCGCTCGCTGGCTGCACTCGCTCAGAGATACCTCTGTAACTCACTTTGAACCAGCTATAGCGTGAGCAATATTGCATCCCGTATTCACATTTATCAAATAAGGGGGTTGGCGGAATATAGTGCTAACCCACAAAAGTGTCATTTTGAGATAATCGATTTTTAAAGTTTGAAAAAATCCATAAATCACGGTCTTTGGTCAGGTGTCTTAAAATTTAGTCAAATGAAAGAGTAAACATCAAAGATGACCCTCTATGAACAGTGAATATGGAAAATTGTAAATTGTATGTCATTTCTGACATAAAATCAGTTAGCACTCTATTTCTCCTGAAATTAATACACGCGTAATCCCATAGGAAATTTTGTCATTCATTCAATTTAAGTATTGTTTACACAACTACTACTTTGTTGAATGAGGTGGATTTTTTGGGATGACTTCTAAACATAAAAATTTCCACAAAACAACGAAAAAATATTTTTTGCTCATCAGCGTGAAAATAGTGCTAACCCACAGGTAAAAAAGTGCAAAATTGCTTTAAAATTTGCAATAAGGAGACTTATTATATATTACGACTGAAGTAAATTCGTACAATCTGATAAATCATTTTGTTTTACCAGCTACCTGTATTTCATACCGAAATTGTAGAAATTGCCCAAAAAAATTGTCGCTCTGAAATTTAGGATGAATATAGTGCTAACCCACAAAGCACAGACATATTGAAAACATCTTGAAATTGTGGCTTAGTACTATATTGCTGCCGAAAAGCTGATACCTTTTTCCCTGTGTCCATCTTTATTGACCATCTTATTGGTCGAATTCAAATATTATATTTTTACACAAGGTAGAGTGGTGGATGAGGATCGTGAAAATGTGTGTAACTCAATTTTCACAAAACTGAGGGTTAGCACTAAATTCCACCGACCCCCTCAAATTCAAACAATTTTATGTAGAAATTTCTCCTCCAAAATCCATTACCCATGTGACATACATTTTGTGTGTGCAGCATTTTGCATTTCTGTAAAATTTAATTCAGTTTCGTCACCGTGTGCCCAATTATAATTTCAAATCGAAAAGAGGGTTATATAACTTCATTTATCACTTACATAATTCCATTTGTCCTTACATTACAGTGTAAATTATTTCGAATTACTAAACTTAAATACATCACAAAATACGTTTGTCTTCTTGAAGATTAAAAGTTTCCCATATCGTTTGCTTCTTGCAATCACTCACGGAATTGCTTTTTACTCAATTTGTAATTCCTATAAAAATGAATATGAAAATGGCGATTTTGTTACATTTTGATACAAAAAGTTGCCAAACAAACCCTCACGATTTCAATAAACCTATACTGTATGCTTGTCGTTTACGCACGGCGCTTAAAAATCCACCATCTAAAAATATAATTTTGAATGAGTGATTGGATGCCACCCCCCCCCCCATGAGTTGACCCACGGTACGCCACTGCACTACTGTGCCCTGATTGTGCTAGAAATTCACTCTCTTTACATCTTGAGGCACATTTTGTACACATAAGTTGTGCAGCAATACATACTCCGTCACACATAGACATTTTGTGTGCTTCCCTCAAGCCCATGATCCAACATGGTTTACCGGGTTGTGGCTGATGCTGTGAAATTGCAACTTCTTGGAGATATAAGTCACGAGGCATAGTGCAAGGAGTCATCCAGTGGATGTGTTGGACTTTTCAAACAACAAGTGTTGCCTATAACCATAACACAAAAAACCTACACCCCAAACCACTATATATGGCCAACTTTCGAGTATCGGTGATATAAAAAATGAATTATGTGTTGTATTTTGTTTATTCCAGTTTCTTTATTTCTTTAATTATTAATTAATGAATTCATTTAGTCGTTCTTTATTATGTATTTATTAACTTATTCATTTATTTATTTATTTATTTATTTATTTATTTGTTTATTTATTTATTTATCTTTATTTGCTATTTTCTTTTTGGGTGGTTGCTGTCCAGGCTCCAGATGCAATAGTACTCGCCTGCGCCTACATATAAAATGCTGTTTTGGCTTACCCTAGGCCTACGCTCTTAAAGATTGAGTTAGGGATTTGCAAGTCCATTACTTCCCTTCATTATCAATACCAAACGGTAGTTTAGTACTTACAAATGGTGTGTTGAAAATCTAAGATCCATACGTCATGAATTTGTTGTTTTATGAG
>JZLH01S0039707.1:4812-44487 GCA_001188425.1 Eucidaris tribuloides
TAGCAAGGCGGTATTTACCGGTAAATACCGGTATTTACCACCCGGTATTTACCGCCCAGTATTTACCGGCCAACCCTGGTAGATTAGCAATCTTCAGAGAGGTCATCATAACCGTGTGTGGTTGTCATTGCAGATACCAGAATGAAGTATTACACAACAAGACTGGAGCAGTCCTTATAGAAATGGCCAAACAGGTAAGGTCTGCCTATGAATATTCTTTATCTTTATTATTGTTTTATTGGGCATCATACAACATACAATAAAAGACAATATATTCAGTTTATTCATCCGAAGTTAAACTCATATTCAGTTGCTGATGTGCATGTCAGCAATGCAAGCTAGGGTAAGTAAAAAAAGTGAATTTAATAACTGTGACCCTCACATCTTCTGTCCAAACTGATTATGCACACCAACAACTGAATAGAACAGGAACATTGTAATCAATTATAATACGTTATATTGTTTAAAAAACAGAAACTGATTTAAAGGTAGGGAATCTCATTTTCAACCCTCCCATTACACAGTAAAGCATTATTTATGCCCTTGAGCTATTTATGAAGGACTTTGCTGTGAAATATGAAGATAAGGAGTTACCTATATTTTGAATAATGTGCAAGAAACCAATACTTGTGTAGTGTATGTTCTAGGCACACTGTCCCAAATCTCACTACATGTAGGTACTGTATCTCATGGCCCTACAATTTCCATGGGTATATCAGGCTGATTACAGTACCAGATGGTTGTGCTGGCCTGTGGAAGGAATGCAAAGTCGTCTGCATGTATACCTATTGCACTACATGTAATGTATGGCACTATCAATGGAGGTAAAGAGACCTAGATGCACTGTCTAAAATAGACTAGTCCTACTAGTAGAATATTTTTCTCCTGAGACAGAAAATAAAATCAAAGTAAATTGTTTACTATAATTCCACTAAAACTGAGTTTCTAGCTCCTACACTTTGCTGAAGCAATAGCATTTTCTTCTATATACCAGTGTATTTATACAATTTTAGGCGTGAAGAGAGACAGCCTGCCTGTAAATACTCAAGAAACAGTCTGACAAAAGACAGATATAATCATGCAAACTGTACCAAAGCCCATATCGACCCCCTCCCCCCCCCCCAAGAAAAAAGTCCTTTCCTATCATCACAGAGGCATTGTCTGAGGCAAATGCCACACATGAATCAAATCTAATGTTCTTTGCTGAAAGAGAATCCCTAACAGCCTGGAAAATGTTCTTTGCATCTGCATTATTTGCAACAGGCATGTTAAGAAATGATGCACCACCTGCTACCCTGGGGTACCATTGTACCCTGTGCACCACGTTTTGTAGCACCCTTTTGTGTCCAAAAGTGTATTTTCTTCAGTTGGGATCAGTGATATCAGTGGTTTTGATGCAGAGACTGTGCAAGTGCAAAGCAAAAAGGCATAAACTTATGAAAAGTGGGGCAGAAATGAAGCTAAAGTTGTTATATTCACACTTCAAACATAACTTTTACACAGTTTTGTTACAGGGGCACAGTGCTAAGAAAATATAATTCAACAGAATGTCAGATTTTTGTTTGGTACCCCAGGGTACTATTTATGTCATCATATGATGTGACCACCTCTCCTTGATAGCAATGAGTCAATAATACTGGAAAAATATTTGTCCTCTTCATTGCTTGAGCCATCAGTGGCAAGTGAATACCACTTTTCTGGATCATCCTTTGCACTGGGAACTGTTGAAGTACTACCACTAATACTAGATGTAGAAGGTCTAGAACCAGAATCTGATATTAATCCTACTTCTGATACTGGCCTTTCAAGCTGTTTGCAAATGCTCTCACAGGAAGTTGCGGCAATTTCGGAAATCAGATGCATTGACTTTGTTCTGCTGCATGGCAAAATCCTTGCCAATATGGCTATCGGGAAACATGTTTTTCACCAGTTTTGTGAAATCATGTCCACCCACAGATATGGGAGGATATGCTCAATAACAAATCCTTGCATCAGTAGTTTGGTGTTTATCACATTATGTGTATGGTTACTGGTTGATACTTTGAACTTGTCAAAAACACCTGTGGATGTACTTTCTAAACATTTGACTGTCTTGAAGATGCTTCTCTGTGTTCAAGTGTTTTTTAACATACATGTAGTTAATCCCCCATGAGTTACTTTGAAATCAGTCACAGAGGCATTACATAATGCATCGGACTCGCCAAGCCTTGATGACTTGATACAGTCAAACTGTTAGCTCCATTCTCTTTTGAAGTATGTTCATATACCTAACTTTCTTTTCTTGGCTCCGGATGATTCGCAGGCCGCCATGGTAATCGTGATATTAAGCAAAAATATGCAATTTCACAGACAATGAATCCTCCTCAAAGTTTGTGTAGTCTACAGATTGTACAGTACATGCGATCTAAGTTAGATATGAATACGAACATGGCTAGAGCTTGCGGGCACTGTATGCATGCATATCCCATGACACAGTAACTGGTGTGTTGTCTCCAGATCGATACAATGTATGGAGGTGCGCTGGGATCATTGTCACGCTGGGAATGCGCACATGATCTGCACAAACCGAACCATGCATGAGCAATGCACGAACGAACGCATGTGTACATAGTACGTACAGTACAAACTGTTCTAATCCGAATATGTGCGTAAGCATGAATTTGTTGATATTCTAGCTGTTTTCGAGAGAATCAACGCACAGTGGATGGGAAATGTGACTTTCATTTTATTTTATGGCAGGTTTGCTACAAACTCGGTATTGGTTGGTTGGTTGGTTCATTCCTGCCATGACTGACAACTCGTGACTCCGAGATGCAGTGCCATGCCTGACGATCCTGAACTAGGGCGTAGGTCCTGTCAGTGGACAGTCCGGTTACGGTTTTTATCTGGTCGAACCATCTACTTTTTTGTCTTCCCTGCTTGTGCTCTCCCTCGATCTTGCCTTGCAAGAGAACCTTTTCCAGGTTGAGACCACTCCATCTTGTGATATGGCCAAAGTATCTCAGCATTCGACAGTATATTGAGTGTAGGAGGCACTTTTCCACGTTGATATCATTCAGAATGCTGATATTTGTAAATGAGTATATTTAGAGTAAAAATCGGTAGCCAGTTAAACTCTCTAAAAAACGCCCAAATCGGTAAAGTTGGCAAATATGGTAATATCATTTTGTAAGTGCACTACTCAGGCATTTACAACCTAAAGTACCTGTCAGAGTCAATTTGATTTAAATGAAACACTCATTCTCCATAGATCCCAGCCTGAGATATCTTGTTCTTAGTCTCCAGCAGGTTAACATGTCAAGCCTTTTTGATCAATGTCACATTCATCAACTTTTGGAATGCAGTGTCAACGTTCAACGCTGCTTTTCCAGTTGCGGTGTCAACATCAAAAACTTAAACTAAGGTTAATTTTTTTTTTTTTGCATAATTTTGAAAGTATAAGTTCTTATTCCATGGACTTTGGACATAAGGGTTATGAAGTCACCAATCATTTCATAAAAATTTCAGGTCACAAAAGTCAAGGTCAAAGGTCATTTTTAGTCAACAAAGTTAGACTGTGTTGTGAATTCAACGTCAAAAACTTAACCTAGGGTTTGTTTTTGAATTTTTGTCCGCACGAAACAAAATTCGCAAGGGGACTATGAAACAGGCTTCGTACGTGTGTGCATGTGTGTGTCCATGTGTCTGTATGTCTATGTGAGTTTGTCTGTATGTTTAAAATCACATAAAAATCTACTTCTCCTTTATGCTTATTCATGCAAATTTATTCAAAACCAATATGGCAGAGACAGCGCTTCTATCCAAATATGTGTGCCATTTTAGGTGTTACTGCATGAATTATTAAGAGTTCACAAAGAAAAGAAAATAAATCAGAAGCAGTCTTTTGTACTCAGCAGACAACATCATTTACCGGTATTCTGCATTTGAAGTTGTTAATCCTTCTTCTGCAAGTCAGTGAGAAAATTATGTTCTGATGTACTTATTTACTTACTTGCTTGCGTACTTACGTACTTTCTTACTTACTTACTTACTTACTTACTTACTTACTTACTTACTTACTTACTTACTTACTTACTATGCCTAACATAGGCCACCAGCAAGATCCTCCAACCAGAATGGTCCTGTGCCAGTCTTTCCACTTCCTTCCAGGTGTAACCCAACCTCTGGACATCAGCCTCTAGGTCCCATTGCCAGGCGTTTCTTGGACGGCCCCCATTTCCTTTTGCCCTGTGAGTTCCAGCTGAGTGCTGCCCTAGTAATGCTTTGGGTTGGTTTTCGGAGGGTGTCTCCTAGCCAACACCAACATCTCTGTAGTATTTCTTACTGTAGTGGCTGCTGACCTGTTCTTTCCATAACTCGTGGGTGCTGATCACATCGGGAAAACATATCCGTAGTATCCGTCTTAACCCTAAAAAGCCCAAGGGGGGGGGGGCACAATGTGCCCCCCTACCAAATTTTTCTTCGCCACTTCTATAATTTTTGACAAAATTTGATCAAACTTGGTGACTTTTCCTAAAATTTTATGGCGAACATTTTGGTGTATAGTTTAGGGTTACCCGTGAAATTGTGTTGCCGTGGCAACCATATTTTGAAGGTCATGTGTGTCATTTTTTGATGTTTTGGTGTTTTTTCGCTACACAGAAGAGTTACTGTCACTTGTTTTACATATCTGTTGGCTCAAATATTATGTTTCATTTATTTAGGAACATATTCAATACATTTCTTTGGTTTTTCTTTATTTTGAAAGGAAAAAAGGCGCCAAAACAATAAAAACAATAAAAACTTATAGAAAATTCATTTTTTTCTTGTTATTTTGCTTTATTTCCAATTTTAAATTATTCAATTATAGAAGATTTAATGTATGAAAGTGTAATTCCATCAAAAAGGTGTACCAGAATGATAAAAAAATTGATTTATTCATGTTATTTTAACTTTTTGGTACAACCAACAGTGCAAAGTAATTCATGCATATGTGCATTACATTATCGCTGTATGTGTTGTAACACAAAATATGAACCCAAAACAGTCAAAGTTTACTCAAAATACTCATTTTCTATCTAAAAATATGTGATTTTGTATAATTATTGATAAATCAATCACTTGTGAATGTTTACATGGGATATTAAAGACAAAAACGTAGAAACATCCAACAAAATCCCTTTTTTCTATGTATTTCATTATATTATGGTAAATAGCGCCCCCATGTGGTGACCTTGAAAATTTTTGATGATTGCGTTTTGTAGAGTTTGAGTTGTTTTGCATGTGTGCCAAATTTGAGAGTGATTGGACAAAAAATACAGATTTTAGAAAGGGGGGGCACAATGTGCCCCCCCCCCCTTGGGTCACGTAGAGCCAAAAATAGCTTGGGCTTTTTAGGGTTAAGCATGAGTTTATGAATGTCTGGATTCTTCTGGTGATTCACCATGCTTTCGCCCCATACAGTAGTACTGGTTTAACTGTTGTGTTTAACTGTTGTGTTGAAGGCGTAAGTAGTCTAAGTTGACTGGGGTCGCCATTAAGCGCAACCACCACCAATGTTGTGTTGAAGATCCTAATCTTTGTTTTGAGTGATATGTTTTATGAATGCCAGGTGTTCTTCAGCTGACTGAAGGTTCTTCTTGCTTTGCCAATTTATTAAAAAGTTCTGATATCCTATTAGTCTAAATGTCTACTTGCTTGCTTTTTGCTTCTTCTTTCTCAGGCTCACCTTCCAGCTGCTAATATGGCCCGGCTAGTTGTGGAAGGATTGCAAGAACAAGCCTCAAATCAAGAAGGTTAGTCTTTAAGGCCATGGGTGTGTGCATATTTCAAAAGGTCCACATTTTTCCCCAAAACATTATTTTCGAGGGCCTTTTCACAATGAAATAAATGAAAAAGCATTGATCAGGTACATTTTAATTACATCTTGCTGTTATTTCATTGTGAATAGGTCCAAAAATTATGATCACAACATACCCAAAAATTATTGCATTGTGAAAAGGTCCAACAAATTATGATCATGACTCCCCAGAAAAAAAATTTGCGAACATGCTCCATTTTCTAGGTGGTCACATAAAAAATATTTTCCCTTGCTTATGTTGTGTGTCCTTGCTCGTCTATGAAGACAGTACACAATTTTGAAAGGCAACTTGAACCCTAAGTGTTAACAATTGCCAGCACTTTAAATCAAATGATCAGCACAGTGCTGCAGTGCACATTGTGTGTTATGTTTGTATATATGAGACCAGACCAAAATTAGCCCTTGTGGACCCCCAAAAAGGACTCAAAATACATGTAGCCCCCCCCCCCAAAAAAAAAAGAATGTTTGATAATGTTTGTGAATAGGCTTTCATGAGAAAAGTAGTCACTAGCATCAAATATCTGCCTGTTATATGTATGTGTGTAGGCCATCATATTTTATTTTTGTTGTGGTCCAGATTCTAAAATGTATGGTTCACACAAACTTGCCTTTTAAGTTATAAAATGGTGTATAATCTCTCTGTGTTGAAGGAAGCAAAACCATATAAAACACAAGTTTGGACAGTCACATGAGGCATTATTACCTGGCAAAATAAACCTCATCCACCATCTATTAAAAAAAATGAGAGAGAAGAAGATGATGATTAAAGATTTGGTTCCCATAAGATTCAAGATTCAAACCTTTGATATCTGTAGACTAGATCTCTAACCACTGAGCTAGCCGAGATTCAGTGACTGCAATGGCAATTTTTAATTCTTATTTTATGTGATGCATGACATTGCGTGATGTTAATACCATAATGTAAGTGCATATGCAACATTGTAAAAAAGTTTGTAGGAAAAGGAATTTAACGTCCTGGACATAAGGTCACTCAACAGCTTTACAAGGTCAAAATATCTGTGTGTGTGCGTATGTTTGATTACTTTCTGCTTTGTTTTTTTCATTTACAGTTAGTAAATCTACCGTAACACAGCTAATGCGTGAACCTTACCTAATTGATGATCCAGTACTCAGTTATCAAGTACAACTGGTAAGTGTAAGAATTAAATAATAAATTATTTATAACAATGATCAGTTGCCTGCTGTATACTGGATTAGAACCTAATAATATGATTGTAGCCATCAGGCATCTCAGTGGTGAAGTGGTTTGATGCCGACTAGTAACCAGGATGCCGCGGACTCTAATTCAACAAATGGCAGGTTTCTATCTGGTACCCCAGGGTACCATTTTATGCCATGAAATCTGGAAATGTAAATTTGAATAATTATGTTAAAATAAGTTCAAATAATGTTGCATTTTGATCCCTATCATTTCCATGCTCTTTCCATTTACATTGTTTTATGAGAGAACAGGAATTACTCAAATGTTAAAATTATAACTGATACAGCTCCTTCCTTTCATGAGACACTGTTATTCATACTGAAATCAGAAGCAATGTCTTTTGTTCTGAACTAAAATACTAAGTAATATGTCCTACTTGGTTTTCTTTTCTGCAGTGTACGTTACAAGATCTGACATATGGACCATTTGCAGAAAGCATTAAGCAGTATCCTTTGCTTATGAAACTCCATGAAAATAGTTTTGATATCTGAGTTTGATCAATTATTCTCCCTTTTTGTCTCGCCTGGACGTGTTCAGGAAGAGATATGAAATCACTTTTCTGTATGTATGTAGTATGTCCGCTCATTTTTGGTTAAAGTTTCGTTAAATGACTGTCAATTGAAAAGTGTTGCTTCAATTCAAACCAAACTTGGTAACAATGATCAGTGGGTGGACTAAGGTAATTGGGGTCAAAGGTCATGCAGGGGTCATCTGGGGTCATCTTAGAGGTCAATTGTCATAGGAATGTACTAGTTCTTAAAGTATTTGTTAACTTTCGCTCATTTCCTTTTTGTGCATCAATTTTGTTCACACTTGTACAAATGATCCTTGGTAATACCACATGTGTTGATGAGGATGGTGAGTGTCAAAGGTCATCTAGGGTCAAAAGGTCAAGTGATATGAGGCCATGCGTAACATGCTCTCATTTCTTTAGTTCTGCATCACTTGTGTTCACACTTGGTACAAATGATCCTCGGGTAATACCACATGTGTGTTGATGAGGATGATGAGGTCAAAGGTCATCTAGGGGTCAAAAGGTCAAATGATATGAGATTATATTTAACTTGCCTCTCATTAACTTGTTTGTGCATCAATTGTGTTCACACTTGGTACAAATGATCCTTAGGTAATACCACATGTGTGTTGATGAGGATGATGAGGTCAAAGGTCGTCTAGGGGTCAAAAGGTCAAATGATATGAGGCCATGCTCTCATTTCTTTATTTCTACATCAATTGTATTCACACTTAGTACAAATGATCCTTGTGATACCGCATGTGTGTTGATGAGGATGATGATGGTCAAAGTATCTAGGGTCAAAAGTTAAAATAATGTATTTCTGCATCAATTTTGTTCAAACTGGGATCAAACAATCATGGAAAATACCTCATGTTCTGTTGATGAGGATGGAGAGGTCAAAGGTCATCTAGGGTCAAAAGGTCATATTGCATGTTTATTGATCGCGAAATCAGGCGAGACTCGTGGTTTGTGAACCACCTTGTCTATGCTAGGAATCAATGCATGCTTGGTACCATCAGAAAAAAATTATTTGATTTTCTTCAGAATGATACCCTATGTGTTATAAGTATGTTATTAAACACGATCAATTTAATTTGTCAATGAATTGATGTCAATTATTTGATGTCAATTAATTGATGTCAATTATTTGATGTCAATTAATTGATTCAATTAATTGACGTTCCTCACACACGATCAATTTTTTTTTTCAACTTTAGTGTCAATTTTCAATCTGGTCAAAATATTTGAAATGAAAGGATCTATCCCATTGGCAATAGTTATTGCACTGGAGGATACTCCAAACCGAAAAAAAAAGAGGAGGAAGTGGTCAAACAATGGTTTATCCGTCGAAATCTACTCGGACATGCCCGATTGCTCAGGGAGTTAAGGCACGATGACCCGCATGGTTACAGGAATTACCTGAGAATGGACGCTGCATCACGTGATGAACTTCTAAATATTGTGACTGTGAGGCCAACACACACAGTCACCTTAATTGATGAGCCGTCAATAAATATCAAAGGAACTTTGATCGATCAATAGTTGCTTCAATGAAATTGTTTCAATTAATTCGCCATCAATGTCCCCCATACACAATTATTTTTTTTGTCAATTATAAATTTATATCAATTGACTTCAATTAATTGACGAAAAAATTGATCGTGTATGTGGGCCTTAAGGAAGAGCAGTATTTTAAAATATGGGATAAGGTCTAAATTGAAAAGTGCAAAATGAACACTGGTGATCATGAAGAGTCAATAAAGAACATGTTACTTTGTATGGAATTATGTGTTTTGTTCTCAGCTGGTCAGCCATGAATACCAATTTCAATAGGAAGCCCTGCTACTTCATTTGTTTATGACTTTGAAATTAAAGGGTTTGCACAACGACCCAAGGTCGGTATAAGCCACATCAGTTTTATCCTGTTGATGAATGAGTTTCCCAATGTTTCTTTGGTTGTTTGCGTTGTAACATGAACATTGAAATGGATTCCAACAAATGTATGCACAAGCAAACTAACAAATATACAAACATGGATCTGCATTTAAAGATTGATTTCAGGATTTGCAAGTCCATCACTTCCCTTCGTTATCAATACCAAACGGTAGTTTAGTACATGTACTTACAAATGATGTGTTGAAAGTTTGAGATCCATATGTCACGAAGTTGTTGTTTTATGAGAAAAACTTGTAACGATATGCTACCAGAATATTGTTCTTTCCGCGAGTTTAAATTTTGCTCAAATTGCAGATCACGGTTCGCATGACCAGCGGAGCACACTGATTGGTTAAACGGCTAAACTCCGCGCGACCTTCAGCTAACGGCTGATCGGACAATTTTGGAACTAACGGAACGGCCCGTGCACATTAACGTCACTGTGTAAATTTTGAAGTTTAAATGTCCAGATTTTCCCCCAAACAACGTATTCTACCCAAAGGTTCTATGACAGGTGTTTATTTATACTAATCTTCACATTGTGAACGATTTGAGTTGATTTCATTCATTTTGCCGTTTTCTGGCGTGCAAATCCCGTACTCTGTCTTCAAAAACAGGACTCAAACCCTTCAATCTCAAAGTCATAAACAAATGCAGTGGCAGGGGCTTCCTTTTGAAATTGGAGTTCATGGCTGACCAGCTGGGAACAAAAGACATAACTCCATCAGCACCTTAATGGCACTCTCTCATGACTTACTCTCCTGAATCATTGGATGACATCACGCCTACACAGGTGTGCACCCCCTCCACTCCCTGGGGAGTATTCCTAGCCCAGCTGCCACTAAGGCACTCGAGCCAATCTGCTTACAACAGGATTCTTATCCTCTCGGGTACCCATTTGTACTCCTGGGTTGAGAGAGGTATTGCGGATGAGGTGTGTTACCCAAGGACAAAGACGTTGTGATGGGACTCGAACCTGGGATCGCTTACTGTCTGTGTTATCCACTATTGTCCTTAACTAGTTATATCAGTTCTGTTGGAAATGAATATGAGTTCCACTTGGTTCAACTACTGGAAAAAAGAAACATCTCTTTTTTACGTAAGTTTCCTAACTTATCTTTTTTTTTTGTCGCATCTGTTTGATTCTGATTTTCTCAGTTGGTATTTCTTCACTTTTATAAGTAACTCATATAATAGAAAGAGACAGACATTGATTTTACAACAGGTAAATAATGTAATATGACATGCAGTCCAAAATTTCTAATTCACTTTGATTTCAATAATAATGATGATGATAATACTGTAATAACATTAACTCTTATTTAATGTTTAAGGCCACTTTCATAGTGTGTTTCACATGCAAATATATTACAGTTGTGTACTGAGTGAATAAAGTGTTCGTTGATGTAATAGATTAATTCATATGACACTCCTTGTAATTCTTTTTCTTTTTTTTAAGATCGCAACTGCTGATTAATAATTTTAACAAACATGAAAGAACCATGGGACTCGAACCTGTCCTATACTGCTTTCCGGGCAGCGACACAACCAACCAGGCTATCCCTAATTACTGGAAGTGACACGATGAACATTAGATCTCAAGCTCTCAACTCTGACATAGTTATGTTAAATAGTCCAAGGCAGACAATTCAAATTACATAAATGAAAGAGACTGTTCAGAGAGGTGAAATTTGAAATAATCTCTTTCATTTGAAGCGTTCACTAGTAGGTAATTTTTTGCTGTATCGTATATGTGTTAAGCTATATGTATTGTTCCTGGGGTGACAAGACCTCATATCTCAATTTTTGGTGAATATGAGGTATCTTGTAGCTAAGAGATTTTTGTTTTGTCAAAATTTGATATTTCAAATCTCAAATATAGAGCCACTGTTGCCAGGTTACTGTGTTAGGCAGCCATATTTTTTGGCTCTCCTGAACATTTAATATTTTTGAGATATGAGGTCTTTTCACCCCAGGGATGATACCGGTATGTGAAATAAATAGAAAGCTTGACGGAATTGAAAGACATACATACACATGCGCATACCATACATGTAGCTACCAGCTGAGTATCACACAGTTTCCATGCCATGTCGACTGATATGGACATAGAGGGAGCTGTTCATAGCAGCCTCTCACTCTTCTTCCATGGGTCAGTCACCATGTAGATTTCATATTGTTCTCCATGTACAGAGGAAGATGACATGAGGAAGAAAGGATACGACAAGACTCCTGATACCAAACTTGAAGTCCCTGTAGGTATGTACTGGGTAATTTATGCTGGAATTTGGAGATAAAGTTTGTTCCCAAGTAACATTTAATTACTAACGAAAATAGTTTGCCATTTGTATTCATATCTACAAACCTGAATTATCTAATGATCAACGAAACAGTATTCTAAATTTAGTATATCCCAGAGATAACTACCTCTATGACTATGTATAGATAGTACAGAGAAATCTCGCAAGACCAAAACAGTATTTTGTTACCATATTTACTGCACATAGATATGGATGTTTGTTTGAAATAATATTGTTCATTAATAATACAAAGAGAAAGTAGTACAAATGTGTTCTTATCTTCATTATGCCTATTCCCCAAATCCGGAGGCTGAAGTACTGTGGGAGGGATTTTAACAAAACCTAAACCAAGGATCAATCCTTTGGTAAGGATGAAATGATTAGAGTTTGGGCCAATGACATTTGTCCCAATGACTTCAATTAGGGATCCCCATTGTACATGTGATTTGTTGGCTAGATGTTTAAATAAAAGAAATATTTTTTTGAAGTCACAGGGGTCGAAAAATTCAGGCTCAAGGGTCGAAGGTCAATTAGCTTTGTGGCAAAATGACATTTTCTACCTATAACATCAGTTAAGAATGTACCCATTATGGTGAGAGTCAGAGGTCAATGAACTTTGTCACAAAATGCTATTTCCTACCTATAATGTCAGTTAAGAGTACCCATTTTAAATTTTATTTGGTGAATAGGTCTGCAAACAAATGAGAAATATTTTCATGCTGTCACTGGTTCAAAGGTCAAAGAACTTTGTTCCAAAATGCCAGTTTCTAACTACAACTTCAGTCAGGGCTGCTTATATTGATATAATTTGGTAAACAAGTGTAAAAACAAAAGACAAATATATTTGTGAAGTGAAAGTGGTCAAAGGTCACTGCCTTTTAAAGGTCAATTGTTTTATATGATAAAGCTTGGTTGGACTTTTACACAGAATTTGAATTCATTAATGCTAATTTATGCAAATTTAATCAACATTTTAGAAAAGCACCAAGAGGCTTGTTTATCATTATTTCTCTTTTGATTTTAATTGCGTTTGTATTATCCAGGCGGTAGATGTTTCAAGACTTACGCACAGATTTTTGTTATTCATTAATTATGACATTTGTTCAAAATCAACTTTTTTTCCTCAAATGTGTATTCACTTTTCACTATCAAAACTTAAAGGCACTGTATAACAGTGTTTCCAGTTTAAAAATATCTGAGCTGCATGATTCCCCATGCTACTAGTGTCTCTGACATGGACTAAAAATGAAGCCCTGAAAAAATTGCAGTTTAAAATTATCAGTAAGTGCTTTAAAAAAGTAAAAATCATTGAGAGACCATTCCAGCTTTCCCCCATAGACTGCTGTGTTGCAGAATTTCCTATCCGATAGGAAATTAATGTGCCAATTTGAATCTGCACATATTGTACTAGTGACAGCATAACTGTCCAAACTTTTGTGCTCTAAGGTGTTTATTTGTCCATCCAAACACTACCAGATATGTCAGAAAGCAAGGTTTGACAATTTTTTAAATAAGGCTTCCACACTGTTATCTAGTGTCTTTAAATAATTGTAGTAGTGTACTTACAAGCACAAGTGATGCCAGGGTAAAATCTTAGGGAGGGCAAACACCATTTGAGGGGAGGCAAAAATGTCAAAAAGACCTAAATTCCATGAATTACAATGCGAAAACTTCTAAATTTTCAGAATTGTTAAAATTTTAAAGGGCACCCAACCCCTCTGCACCACCCCCTTCCCCATAGCTTACCTCTGATTGCAAGCTAAGAACCATCCCAGAGAAAAACACTTGTGGTGAAACATGTTTGTTTGTTTTGTACTCACCCTGTATATTGATGTTCTTTGTCTTTTTTCTGTGATTGTTTCCTGTCTTCAGCATGGAATGGACATATCATTAATTGGATAGAGAGCAAGGCTTCCTTTGGAGATTCGTTTAGTCATGGCCACTACCTGAAAGACCAGTATCTCAGTTATGCCAACAGGTAAATGCAGTATATCTTTAAAAAAAAATGGTACAATCAGGGGGCTGTTGCATAAAACTTTTACCAGAGAAATCTCTGGTTATTTGACTGAAGGTTTTTTTTCCTTTGGTAAGATCAATGATACACTTATGCTTACCCGAGTTTTCATATTTTACCAGAGAAATTTCTGTTGTTGAAATTTTATGCCACATGCCCCAGGAGAAAGTTATTGTAGTTATTACATTTTCTCAGAAGGTACATGTGTTTTGGTTTCACAATAAACCAGAATACTTTCTGATTCACTGTATCCCATCTAATTTACTTTTGCCAATCAACAGTTATAGTAAATTTTGTTCTGTCACTTTAAATTGTATGTATTTCACTGTTTGTATTGGTAGACAAAATCAGCATTAACATTTAAAATGTTAAGGACAAATGCAAATCTTGATAAAATGTTTCATACTGAACCCTCTCTCTTTGAGAGTAAACTGAGGCCACTGCTGAGCACCCATGCTGAGAATACCTTTACTGAATATATTCACACTGTTATGAATTTCACAATGCTTTAAATATGTTTGGCATGATGGACCACAGAAGCGATTTTGTGTAATTGCAGAAAATTCATCATATCTCAGGATTGACTGCACCAAATGAAATGATGTCAATTGTATTGAAATGTGTGGTCATTTTGCTTTATGAAACCCCCAACATAACAAGTTGTTCATGAATTTCATAAACTGAAACAATTATTTAGGTTTGTACCATTTTTTTAGACCCTTTTTGGAACAAATCCTAAACACAAATTTTCCCAATGCTCCATTGTCAACCTTAAGTAATTTGACTTTGTGTTTATTTACCAACTTAAGTGATGTTCACATAGTGCTCTTGGAAAACAACCCCTTTCCAAGAACCTATGTCTTTATTGTGCTCGTGAAAAAAAATGCTGAATTTGCTTAGTTTCATAGTGTACACGTTCATGTGTGTGTGTGTGTGTGTGCGCGCGCGCGCGCACGCACGCGTGCCTCCTAACAAGTACGTCAACACTCTACATACCAACTGAGGACAACCCGCAAATCAAGGATGGTTGGAAATTGTGTCCTTGTTTGAGTGAGGTATGTTGGAAATTTTGAAAAAATAGTGTGCACTTGATAAGTCCACCTTTGTGCGATTAACTGTCAAATACACATTGTGTGTACGCGGTGTACACAGATTATGTCCCCCACTTAGAGGTGTGTAAATGTGATTTATAGTCCACGTTTGGATAGTTCTGGATAATGTCCTCGATTGGTAGCACTTACAAGTGTTTCAGTTGGTACAAGCATTAGGACACATGTTCTCTCCCCCAGCCCACCCCCCCCCCTGCCAAATAACAATTCATTTTCTTTTAAGGAGGGATATTTTTTATTTTTTGTTTGGGGGATTTTATGTTTTATTTTAGTTTTTAATGCCTCTGCACCAAAGGTGCAGGAAGCGTTGTGTTTCAAGTTCAACACCAAAAAAGACCCCCTTGACTTCTCGCACGATAACTCCATAAAGTGCAAAGCTCTTGCCGTGGCACTTCACAACTTTTTTCTTTTGAATCTGGCACATCTTTTGAGACCACATTTGCCACGTCTGGGCGTGGGGTTCAGAAATTACACAACATTTTGTACTTGCATGTCAGACTAAAAATCGCTCAAAAAAATTGATTTCATGTACAATTTCAATACAAATTGTATTTGCAGCCCAAATTCATAAATGCGTGATTATTTTACTTTTACCGAGTGAAATTTATTAATTTTATGCTGTTAAAGCTCAGTGACATGTTTGGACATGTTTGGGAGAAATAAAAAATGCCTTCAGAACCAAACTGGTTGAAAGATAAACCAAATGTACACCAGCTGGAGTAGATCTCCTGGCAGGAAGGGTTGGTCTTGAGTTTGTATACTTCAGGAGAATCAAGCATGAACAGGCCAGTAGTTTAATTTTATAGGGGCACGATAGATTTAATCCGCATAGAAGGCTACACTACAAATTTGTCTGTTACAAGGCATGCTGATGGACATTATTTTAAAATGACTCAACGTTTGACTCCAAAACTTTCCCAGTAGAATCCCTGCATAGTTTGATTCTAAAATCGTTTTTACCCGTTTTTTTAGATGAGGTATAACTCATATAACCGTAACACCTTAGTAACCCTTTGGATGCTATAATGTAAAATATAGTCAAAAATCTGGGGGTCCCCCCCCCCGATTTTTCATTAATTAATTAAAAAAAACGAAAGACATTCAGAATCTATTATTGCAGGGTTATGTGACTTTGGCCATAAAGCTT
This sequence comes from Eucidaris tribuloides, assembly GCA_001188425.1. NCBI lineage: Eukaryota > Metazoa > Echinodermata > Echinoidea > Cidaroida > Cidaridae > Eucidaris > Eucidaris tribuloides. The sequence continues at coordinate 20,896 of JZLH01S0039707.1, forward strand.
TCAGATAAAAAAATCCCAAAAACTAAACTTGGGCTTTAAACCATGGTGCAGAAACCCCCCAACTACCACACGATTTTATATGTCTCCGTCTGTGTGACGTTTTGAACTGATGTATATATTTCAGCCAGCCATAACTTTTGAAATAATGATTTTGCAAGCAAATGTTGTGAGCAAGATTATTCACTGCTCTTTGTGATGCTGTCAACTTGTATTTGATCAGACAGGAACATTGCTCAGTAGAACTGAAATTAATACATGGAATTCACGTGTACAAGCCGTGCTTGGTTACATACACACATAAATCTTGTACAAAATCACATGTATTGCTTTCCCTGAAATAAAACAGTAGCATAGAAATTGTTGATTTACATGAAATGCGTGTACGTAAGATAATTACGTAACAAAAATTGAATACAGTTTCAAGTATTTGTTCATTTGCAATATTTTTTCAATTTTTTTTTGGAAAAATGTATTAACAGGTATAATTTCAAAATCCAAAATGACTTTAGCAGTTCCTGTTAATCCTTTATTTGCCACATTTTTACATTTTGCGTAATTTCTCAAAAGTGCGACAGTTGCTGAGCGAGCAATTTTCAGGGCATTGATAGATCATACAGGTGCATCTAAAAAACATTATTGTAAAAAAATTTCATTTTTTACCATTTATACTATACCTGGGCATTAATATTAAAAGCTATATACATTATAACAATTACGGCAATGACACACATGTGACACACACCACACATATACTCGCATGTGATACACTCCACACATATACTCACAAAGAGAAGCTCATTATTCTGGTAAATAAATATATTCTGTAAAAAAATTGAAATGGCATGATTAATTGTTAAGATATGCAATAATTAATAATTATTTCAGTTTTACTTTAAATGCTTTGTTTTGTTTTTTGTTTTTGTTTGCTTTGCCTGTTTGCAAAAAAAGGCAGTGCGGCAGTCACGCTTATATCTTGCATGCAGGTGTCAATGACTCGCTCAACCTGTGAGCATGGTATTGTATTGAGTATGAGGATTATTAAAGATTAGTAAATCCCTGCTTGTCGTTGTCATTATATATATTGATCTGTGCAAGTTGCAAAAGTTGGAAAGGAAAGAGTTAATAAATAATGATAATATTCAATTCTTACAGATGCATAATACCATAAAATTATGTGTGAAAGTATTTCATATTAATGAAATGCTCAAACGTTCAAATAAGAAACTACGATATGCTACGCATTCTAAAAGAGGATTAACGGCCCCGAATGATTTGTTATACTGTCTAACAACTCGTACGTCCGACCCGCTACTCGAATACGCCGCCACCTGTCTGGAAACCCGGTCTAACAAACGAACAAATCGCAAAACTAAGAACGCATACAAAAGCGAGCTATGAAGTTAATCATGGGGAACCACCTACAACAACTATGACGAAGCTCTTAAAACATTACACAATGTCATCCCTCGCTACGCGTCTTATGATCTGTGTGTCAAATTCGCCAAAGTTAATTGTTCTCCTTGTCATGAACTCATACCATGCCGTAAATTGAATAGACACACAGCAAGTCTCAGAAACCCACAATCAATACAAGAAATATAATGTAAACCAACAGACTAAGAGACACCCCATACCGTACATCATTCGTATTCTAAACCAATGAACTGTATTACGTCAAGTACAGTGTAAAGCTTATGTACAATGTCGCACAGGTCAATACTAAGTCCGTTTTTGTTGTTAAGTTAATGATAGGTAATAACATAATATCAATTCACAATATCGAAAGATGTGACCTGTCACCGCGATACCCTGATGAAGTCGCACACAGCACCAAAGCCTAAGAAAGTGCCAAATATTGTAATAAGGAAGTAAAATATGAATGTGAAGTGCTTTCAACAAACAAAACTTTTATCAACCTTCACACTTGCACAAGTTCAAATATTTATATTTTCACTGAAATCATCTTCCTTTCCATTTGTGTTTTAAATATTTGTGCGACTTTGTCGGGTTTGTGGTGACAGTCACTATACAATTTTAAAAACTGAATATACTTACCTTCCAGATTTGATTGTAATATACATGTACTTACCTCACAGATATTTGATTTTGATTGCTGTAATAATATATATATATATTTTATACATGTATATCCTGACTGTATATCTCTATTCCAGTTCTACTGAAACACAATTTACTAATTCACTATTAATTTTTAACTTAAACTTGTGTTTCTAACTGTAACAGATTTCTTTATTCATTTTTCATATTCAATTTGCATTTATGGTGCTAATTGCACTTAATATTATAATACCAAACCTAATGTAATAATAATCAAATCTAAATAATATCTCGGTCAAAACAATATTTTATAAAGAAATTACCTGACTACTGTGCGTCCGTCCATTCTTCTATATTTAACTTAACCATAGTAATAATATAATATCAATCACAATACTGAAAATGTATATATTAATGCTAGAAAATATACATATAAATATACTTACCTTCAAGATATTTGATTGTAATATACATATACTTACCTCACAGATATTTTATTTTGAATGTAATATATACTTACCTGATATTATATTACATATCTTGACCTGTATACGTCTATTCTTAGTTACTGAAACAGATTTACTTTATTCACTGTTAAATCTTCAGAATATATTTATAATCAAAGACTAATAGGTGTTTTTTTATACTGCAATGATATTAATTTCTGTACTTCAAGCGAATTTATAATACTACAACAGGTTTTTGTATAGCAGATTCAGCCATTTTTTTTTCAAGAACACGGTCTTAGACATATATAATGTATAGTATGGAATAACTTTAGCTTCTGATATTATATAAATAATTTACTTTTAATCAGTATAAATTGAAATTTAACAAATGTATATTTCACATGTCATGTCAATGTCATTTTTAATCCATTGTATATTTTATGAATGTTGTCATTATTGTGCAATTCAGCCTCTGGCTGCTATACAGTGAATAAATAAACCATGAATAATAATAATAATAATAATATTAATTTGAAGGTATGAAAGTTTGAAATTAACTGAAAATTATCAAAAAGGTGGGTGTTTAGCATGGATTTGAATTTGACAAAGTCAGTGATGAATCTAAGTAATGTTTTGCCGATGATTATTCTTTAATTTTGGTGCCATAATTTGTATGCACAAGCATTCCATTGAATGCACAGTTCTATAGTGCAGATATACATTATCCAAGTCATAGGCTGACACGACTTACTGAACCAGCATGAAATCAACTTATTTTAAATTAACCTCTGCAAGTTTGCATATCAATAATTTTTTTTTCACAATTTCTCACATTACAAAATGTTTGATCAGTGTCCGAATACTATACTCATTATTAGGCCATGTGCATTGGTCCATTGTGATGCCAAGATCTCACTTCTTGTAAATGATCACTAACTGCTTTATTGATCACTAGTCACTACTACCACAATGTGAACACACAGTACTGCCCTACTGTGGTAAAAGGAAGCAAGTAAGAAACTACTCAAATTTGAGTTATATGTGTTTTCAATACATCCTAAGCATGCTGTATCTTCAGGCAAAATGTGGAGAAGAAACAATTTTCTTTACAAGATATAACCTCTAATACAGCCCGGGCTTTTTGAAATGCATAGCCCCGGGGGGGCTAAATTGCCCCCCGTCGATCTCGGTCCCAATCCGCAGAGTCGGTCCGGCGAAAATTTGCACGTGCAATAGACCGACGTAAATCTCATAAGGCTGTATAGTAGATTTTTTAAAAAATAATCTTCTATTTAAGTAATAATTATGCATATTTATGTATAAAATCAATATTTTTGCCAATTAACTTCTCTTTAAAACAGCCTCAGCAGAATGCTAATATTTTGGTGTAATATTCTTTGACAAAATTCATTACAATATCTGTCCAAAAAAATATGCTGGAAGTCAGAATAATTCTTAGTATTTATGTTCAGTGAATTTTCTTATGTATATACTTGTTTTTCGGACTTTTTTTTTATTGTTTTTTTCGAGGAAAATTCTCGGGACAACATTATTGCGATCATAATATATTATAAAATTAGTTAATTCAAATCATAAAAATAAAAATAACATACATTTATAATTTGGGCTTAAAACAGGACGCAATTGCATTGGGAAATAACACACGATTCATTTTGAGGGCGATTTTGTGACACATGCAAGTACGGAAAAGTCGTACTCCGAACTCAGCGTACCGGACTTCGACGAATTTGTCCCAAAGGATCCAACACTGAAAGTAAAAAGTCAACGAAAGCGGGGGCTGTTCAAAATCGCGGAGGAGGGGTTTTGGGGTGGCGTAACGAAAGGTTCGAGAACATTCTGTCGAGGGTGCATATTAAGTCACCTCCCCCCGGGCCAGATAGTTAAGTCAAAATGCTGTGACATTGCCTTAAAGGTAAATGACATGTTTGGGGGGTAGTCCTCAACTTGGGCTGAAACTACTCTAGAATCAAGTAAACTATGCAAGGATTCTCCTGTGAAAATCTTGAAGTCAAACGTTGACTCATTCTAAAATAATTAATGTCAATATCCCTCGTGGTAGGCAAACCTGCTGTGTGGCTCTCTATGGGTCGTATTTTTATTGTGCCCCGATAGAATTAATGTTCATGCTTGATTCTCCTTAAGTAAACAAATTAGAGACAAATCCTTTCAGCTGGTGTATAGTTGGTATATATTTCAGCTCATTTGGTTCTTGAGGCATTTTCAAGTGTTCCCATTCATGTCACTAACCTTTAATGCCACTATAAATGACAGACACAAATTGCCCATATATGAGAAATAACACTTTTTTCACTTGCTTCCTTTTGCCAAAAGAGGACAGGGTAAGCCTGGTAGGTTTTCAGAAAAGTGCAATTATTTGCTAAGCAGTCATCATGTATGATTATCCTGCAAACAAAGTGCAAAGTATTGATTCCATTGTGGAAACGGAAAGAGAATACCGCTTGTATTATGCCATACATGTATATCCACACTTGTTTGCACAATACTTTCATTGATCACGACTATTCACGATTAATTTGTGAGCAGTTAATTTGAGAACAGCTCTTGATCTGTGTAAAATGGGAGGACAAACATGACTACATAAATAATGAATGCAATAGAATGGTTTAGATATGGGCATCAATATATTTAATTATTTATACAACTGTTCAATTAAATTCTTTGATTGTTGTAGTCCAACCTGTGCACATTAAAGGTAAATAACATGATTGGGGATGGTCCTCAACTTAGGGTTAAACTATTCTAGAATCAAGTGAACTGTGCAAGGATTCTACTGTGAATATTTTGTAGTCAAAAGTTGACTCATTCTAAAGTAACTTTCATCAGTATGTGTTGTGACAGACAAATTTGTTGTGTAGCTTTCTATAGGATCTATTTATACTGATGCAGAAGAGAAACAAAATGCTAGTATGTTCGTGCTTAATTTTGCTTAAGTAAACAAATTCAAGATAAATCCTTCCAGCTAGGAAAGACATTTCAGCTGGTGTATCCATTGGTACATGTATATCTTTCAACCAGTTTAGTTTGAGAGGCATGTTTTATTTCTCCCAATCATGTCACGGCCCTTTAACATGCATGTTCTTTTGTTTGTTAATATCATGCTCACATGCCAAGTAAAATTGTATTCTTGCTCTGTATAATAATGCCTAAAAGGTCTGTATTCTAATATTACAAGCAGTATACAGGGTGGCCCAGAAAAATGGTACACTAAGTTTATCATTTTTCCCCTTCATTACTACAAAAAAATACTATTTTCCTATTCATAAGATAGCGTGTTCTTTTCTGAGCAATACAACACTTATATCATCAATTTTCCTTCAGTAGTTTTCATTTTAAAGGCAATTATGCTCGCATACCAATTTTACATTGGTTCACAAAAACGGCCCTAAAATGGCAAGTACCCAACCAAAATAGATGTTCTCGGTGTCATTCTACTCACGAGAAAATAGTTTATCATATGAACGAAATAAAGATGAGGAATTATTTTGGGAATAACCCCAAAAAGCACAAATGTAACTGTACTTTTTTTCTGGGCCACCCTGTATAGTAATACAGGATTAAAACTGTTAGGGGATATTATACATAACATTGTTTCCCATTTTATAATGTGAGCCACATAATCCTTTATGGTACAAGTGTCTCTGAGAAGGTCTAAAAATTAAGCCCTGAAAAAATTGCAGTTCAAAAGGATCATTAAGTGCTATTAAAAAGAAAAAAAAATCAATGAGCAACCATTCCAGTTTTCACTGTTAGACAAAGGTGTCATAGAATTTTTGTCCACAAGACATTTTATTCATGTGCCAATATTTATCTGTACATATTTTGATAGTGATGGCATAACCATATATATTTTGATAGTGAAGGCATAGAATGCAAAACCAAAGTTTTGTGTTCTAGGTATTTACTTGTCCATTTTAAAGCACAAGTATAGTTTTGGGCAATCACACAAAATTGTTGTTAATATTTCATAAAGTATTCTATTACCACCCCAGACATCAGAAAACAACGTCAGACCTACTGAAATTTTTTTATAGTGACAAATTATGATGTTTAAATTAAATGAGAGCATCCAGCGGTACATGTATATTACCTATTGGAAATGTCGGAGGTCCCCCCCCCCCCACCCCCCAACATTTTACATTGTGAGTAATTTCTAACAAATGGGAGTTTCAGGGCGAGCCATTTTCAGTGCATATAGGTACATCTACAAAATATAATTGCAAAGAATTCATTTTTACCATTTACCAAAACTATACCTTGGCTTTAATTCTGCACCATGTCAGTCAGATATAAAAATTCAACTTTTTCTTTTTTTAAATTGGACTTTCACAATGTTAACCAATGCCTGTACAGATCAGGGACTTATGATTTTTCGTTTTTGGGGGGGATGGGGGGTGGGGGAATACTACAAATGACTCTTCAATGAAAATAAATGTCTTTTGATTGATGAAAAAACTGCAGCAACAACAATAAACACACAGACAAACAAGGAAAAACTTTCATTGCTTAGCTCATCCGGTTCTGAACATGTTGGGGGCAGTTGGGATTTTAATTGAACTTGTAAATATGGGCAATTCCATGGTTAAGGGAAATTTTTGGAAATGTACAGTGGAAATTAAGACTATCTAGTGCCAGTAGAATATGTATATTATGTTGTCTGACCTTGAAGGGGATACCAGAGAATATCACCCAAGCTAGAATCATATTGCACGAGTCGAAGACGAGTGCAATATTTTTGGTATCCCCTAAAAAAGGCCAGCCAATATAATTATTATTATATATATTAGGCTTTCTTCAAACTTTGTTTACATTCATACAACCAATTTGGACAATTAACTTCCCTTACTGCCTCACCTGTGGTCTTCTTTACATTCGGAAAAGTCAAAGGCATGGCCACATTTGTTTTACGTTGCATGTACACTGTATTCGCGCTGCAGATTGCGCGCGGTGCTGCGGCTGTGGCGTCCAGGGGCCAGCGCGTTAGTGCGTTAGCGTCGATTTACGCATTGACATGTTTTGCGCATACACACGTGGGATGAGGAAATCGGGCCATATGGGAATATATGGTCCAGTTTTAAAGTGCAGATGAATATTGCAGAATACAGGGAAAAGGTAATATCGTGATATGGCCCGGGATCAAAACACAAAGAACACATTGCGCAAAATATGGCTTTATATTTCACCACTAATATGCCTGATATATGTAATAATATAAATTATTGAATCTCCTCTCAAGGAGATAACTCCAGCAAAATTGGACTGAACAGTGAACTATACTGCACATTTTCAAAATCTGCCTGTACAAATTTTCTATGTACATGTTTGTAACAAGGATCCTAGAATTTGTGACAAAATGTTCCATCATGTTACGAACATGATCTATGGGAAAATTGTATATTTTTGTGAGGCTTATGATGTCAAGTTTTTTTTCAATATTAATGGTCCCCATTAAAAACTGAAGAAACAAAAAAATGTGACTTTAATGATGATTTATGATTTTACAGTCTATAACACAGTTTTATACCTTTTACTGTGGAATTGCCCATACTTGTATGCATAACCATGGCATACCCATACATAGTTGAAAATATATTATGACATGATGTGATTTATTTTCACTTGCTTTTTATTGGAGTCAGGTGAACTGTAGTCTATAACCACACAATGATCATTCTACCAGAAATACATGAATTCTTGGTAAACCTGAAAAAAATTATATAAATGCATTCATATTTATTTCAAATCGAAGTGATGGCATTGTTTTAATAAATCTGGCCTGCCATACAGGTATATCCCAAACAAATTTTTAAACATTAAACCTTTTTTATAGATCAAGTTCAAGTTGAGGTTTTATTTACATTTACAACAAAATACAAGAACATAACATATTATACATATATAGACTGGACAGGGGTGTAATATAACATTTGGTGGACCGCTGAGGGAGTTTTATTTTCTCGAGAGATTATATTTTCCCGAAGCGCGTACCGCTGAGGGAAAATATTGTCTCGAGGGAAAATAAAATCCCGAGGCATACACCAAATGTTATATTACAACCATTTCCAGTCCATATCTGTTATGTTAAATGGTCTCTATAGATACAGAATTATTGATAATTTCACACTCACTTCAATTTCTGCTTCGAGCTTTGCAGCGATATTGTTTATTAGTAAATTTTCAACTTTACGTCCTTTTAATATTTTACTAGAAAGGTCACTGATAATTGCAGAATAAATCAGTGTTATCGTTCGAGCCTAGGCAATATAATATATTGCATATGCTATATACCATATTGACTGGCCAAGGTGACTGTCGGTCAAACATCAAAATTACGATCCTTGTCAAGTTGATCACGTGATGCGTTCTGCACCAATCATTTATCTGTATCTATAGAGGCCATTTAACATAACATAACATAACATAACATAAGTTACATAACGTAACATAACATAACATAACATAACATAACATAACATAACATAACATAACATACAGTAACATAACTGAACATAACACATAACATAACATGACATAACATAACATAACATAACGTAACATAACATAACATAACATAACATAACATAACGTAACATAACATACATAATATGCAACATATGGCGTGGATTAAAAATGACATAAATTGTAGAATATAATTTTCATTCCAATGTAAGATAAGGTATTACATAGAATTCTTATATAACATAATGTGACATACCCTAAAACAAACATAATAAACATATTACTTCATTGGCAATGATATGCAGAAGAAACAAATTTTAACATGCTTTGCAATTTTGGAGAAAATAATGTACAATAATATGCAGTGGAAAGTTGTTTGTAAACAAGAAATTATTTTGTTTCAGATAGAAATAGAGATTTGTAGCAAAACAAAGAAAAATGTTCGTAGTATTACAAACATGTACTTTCTCGACCGGGTGGTTTCTTTTTGGAGTGTACTTTTTGCTAGTCACCGGAATGCCTTTCCATAATACATAAAGACACGCATCAATCTTTCCTACCGCTTTGGCACCAGCGCATGTCCTTGCGTCCATTTCCCTCCCGACTACCAGTTCCCATCCATCAAATTAATCCACTTTTTGATCCGCTTCTTCACTTAAAAGTGTCCCTAACGTTCCACAAATGGTGACATTTAAATTCGGCGCAATTTGTTTTTATGTTTGCCAGACAGTTTATTCTTTTGTCTATATACAGATTTCTTCATACAACCATTGCGGAAAGTGCAGTCGGCTTTTTCTTGATATTTTAAAGATCTGCTTTTACATTCGATGTCAACCGGTTTTAAAAATAAAATGCAATAATCACTTAACGATGATGAATATATATTCTACACACAGAGTGTGTAAACAAAAAGGACATTCTAACCATGTTTTTTAAAAACTATTTCTAGTAAAGTGACCTCCGTTGATTTGCAACTTTCGTATTTCCATTCCATCCCAATTTTCAATAGCAATACTGTTGTTGGCAACCGTTATTTACAGTGGTTCATGGTTGTAATTTTCAAATCATTTACTTAGTGAATCAAGCTGTTTATATATGGGTCGTTCTCCATTAAGTGTCCGATTTTCACTTTTTGGAAAGTAAAAAATAAATCACGCATTCTTGTCACTGGTGATGTTTTCTCATAAAGATGAAAGTCTCTAATTAAGGAAAATCACCTTTGGTACAATCTGTAGCAATATAGCATGTTTATACATTTGTATTATTTCTCTGTTTATATTCAACATTGGTCCTTATTTGTCATATCCGTCACATGTTGTAAGTGAACAATACTTCAAATTTAATATTGGCTTTTTAACATACCTGGAAAATCTACCAGATTATGAATAAGCAGAGTACTATTATCTTCATATTTAAGGAGCAATTGTATATTTTTACATTGCATTTTTTATTGCATTTGTATTTTAATCTTCATATCACATTACCCCCTTATGAAATATTGAATATTTGGCAGATAATGATAGCTGTCACATTATTTTATATTTACTTCCTACAACAATTTCTTTTTCAGAGTCGGAAACAGAAACTTAATTTTGCATTATTTTCCAAACTATAAACATAACTTTAAAGTGTGACTGATGACTAATCAGACTAATTGTGACGGATATGATTATTATTGCTTGTGAAATAACGTGAATTTAAATTTAAGTTTCTCAAATTTTGATTATTGTCTGTGAGATTTGATTACTGTTCAGTACACAATACTAGTAGTATGAAGTGCAATTTTTTAAATCTTTTATGGCCAGTTTAAAGATTTTATTTAGATTTAAATTTTCAGTGCTGTGGAAAGACAGTTCCGTAACAAAACAAAATTCATTTTAGTCACAAAATATGTGACGGAGATGACATATGCATTTCATTTCAGTGTTTGCAAAATGCAATTTACTGTATACGCTGAATATTTTGCGGTGGTTTTATTTCCGCAAATTTCGCGACTTAACGAATGCACAAATTTCCACGTCCTGTATTTCTGCAGAAAGTGAATGCAAATACAATGAAATTGCAAAAATAAACTCTCATGAATTCCCCGTCTTGAAGCAAAATCGTTAAAGTATACGCACACAAAATATATGGCGTATACAATATATGATTTGAAACTATTATGCAATAGACAATAATATTTTATGACTTGAATATGTTAACAATGGCCCATTGTTTACAATTTAAAAACAAATGATGTATTTGACATTGTTTACAAGCATGCATTTCCATGACTCATCTCCATTTCATAATTTTTTTTTCAATTCCAGATTTGGATCTGGGCTGGTGATCTACTGGCACGGCTTCATAGACGAACTCGCCGCCGGCTGCATAGAACAAGGCATTGCCCTGGCCGACAATCTCCCGGAGCAACTGACGTACCTCGAGCCGGGGACAACCTGAGGACTCCGTGCACTCACCCCGAGGATTTCAGGTCGATTTGCTGCAGCTCATAACACAGTGCAAAGCCGGTGGCCTTGATTTGCAGTTTATCTCGAGAGAGGGAGCAGCGCACAGAAACAAGATTATCATTCCTGGTAGAATGATTTCCCAGAATTCCTCACCTCTCTCAAGTTACTCGAAAAGGAGGAGGCATTCTCATTGCTGAAGTTGACCAATTAAATTAGACATAGCCCTGGCTTTGAAACACATGAAATTACTGCACAGATTTTCATTGTTTCATCCGGGAAATATTGTGCTGTTTTTGTACCATAAAACAGTTGTCATTTCATAAATTTCAATGACAATGTTGTGTTTTAGTGCAGGAGGAGGCATTGTCGTTGCCAATGGTGACCAATTAAATTTGACAGAGCTCTGGCTTTGAATATTCTTGAACAGAACACGTGGAATTACTGCACAGATTTATTTTGTTTTATTCAGGAAATATTGAGCTATTTTTGCACCCTAAAACAGTTCTCACTTTCAATGACAGTGTTGTGTTTTAGTGGGTGATGTAAGAAAAAAAGAGGATGGCTATCTTGCATGACAACAGACCTGTTTATTAAGTGATTCAAATTTAAGGATGTTTCTTTCCCGGGGGACCTAGTAGCGAGGTATTCCATTAACTCTCAACTAGGGGCGTCACCAGAGGATTTTTAAGGGGGGGGGGGTGTGCTTGGTAAATTTGCCAACTAGCGACAACAAAATTTGCCGACTACAAGTCTATACAAGAACTGTTCCAAGCGTGTAGTATAACTTGTAATGAAGGCCGATTCATTTAAGTATTCAATATGTGATATTCATATCAAAGTGTTTGCAAACCTGTGTTCTTTATAGACACATATCACATTCATCAGTACTTTGCACAATAAATAAATAAATAAATAAATGAATGAATGAATAAATAAGTAAATAAATAAATGAATGAATGAATAAATAAATAAATAAATAAATAAATAAATAAATAAATAAATAAATAAATAAATAAATAAATAAATAAAATAAATAAGCAAATAAATATCTCTGTGTATACATGTACATGATATGTAACTGTGTTTGCAAACCTGTTCTTTATAGACACTGACAGTCGTAGACATATCACATTCATCAGTACTTTGCACAATGAATAAATAAATAAATAAATGAATAAACAAATAAATAAATATCTCTCACTGGTTATGTACATAATATATATCATAGTGTTTGCATACCTGTTCTCCTTACAGGCACATATTGCATTCATCAGTACTTTGCACAAAAAGTTCACTTATAAATTGGGCATCTTCTAAATTGTTTTCTTAATTCTGTTTATGTGTCAGTCCTATTTGTATGGTATATTTCTACACGGTTAATTCATTTGTATCAAACAGGCATTTTATATGTTACATATTTGTATAATTACCCCCCCCCCCAAAAAAAAAACCCTTCTGTAACTTTGTTATTCTTCCATATGATTTGGTGAAGAATCATACAATAACTAAATAAGTACCTTTCATTACATCGTTAACATGTGTTGTTAAAGTACAACCAAACAACTTACTTCATGTTAAACATTCGTATACCATGGTGTTTAGGGACAAGACAATGATTTACATTTGCCTTGTTGTAACTCATGCTTATAGTCATAGGATTCAACAAAATCCTGCACACTTTATCGCCTACATGTAGGTTTTTCTGACCACCTAGCTAGCATGCCACACAAATCAGAGGATACCATTCAATCTTCCTGGCAGTTGAGAAGCAGGAGGTTGTCCAGGCGGCGGTACCCCGTGGTTGACCGGTGGAAATTTTTGACAAATTTGAGATGGCTGAACGTGCGCTCATCTTTAGCAACACTTATTGGGGCAAGTTGACTGCTTTTGCAACAGTGAAATCCATTTCCTCTTCTGTCATGTTGTGAAAGCATTTTAGCAGTGTTGTGGTCTCAGACCTTGACCTTTTGTTCCGAAACCGAGACCAAGACCAAGACCTTGAGTGTCGAGACCGAGACTTGCACCTCTAAGACCGAGACCTTTTCCTTCCAAGACGGAGACTGAGACTTCCAAAATTTGGTCTCGAGACCGAGACCTCGAGGTGACAACACTGCAACGAATTCGGTTTTGATTTCAATTTTGAGACCAAGACCTTGAGCAGACCTCCCAACCATTCTGAATTTTGGGGAAAGAATCTGAATTTTGACCATTCCCAGCTCTTGTTTCAATATGATTTTCCTATTTTTCTAGATAATATTACTACACATTCCTATAGAAAATGAGGTTTCTTTCGCATTTTTGAGCAAAAGTATCCCTATATTTCAGGTAGAAATGTTGGGAGGTCTGCTTGAGTGTCGAGACTGAGACTTTGAGACTGAGATCTGTGTTTTTGAGACCGACATCTCCAAAATTTGGTCTCGAGACTGAGACCGAGACCTCGAGATGACTACACTGCATTCAAGTTCATTCTTAAGAGCCTCTGGGTCCATTTTGTGTGGAAAAAGTTGACAATATTTGGTGATATCATCCATTGAGGCTGAAACAAACTATTCATAGGCATGATCTTGTCTAATGTCGGCTTCATCTTTTCATGAAACAGCAAAATAAGTGTATCCAGCACAGTGTTGAACTCTTTCCTGTAGAAGTTGTGTAGATATAGAGCTGCGGCTGTCTGGGGGGCATCGTCGATTCTTCTCGGTGGATGCCTGACTGTATGATGCTTCAAGAAATCTTGTTGACGGTCTACGTCAAATTTTCGTAGATATGTGTATGCTGCTTTAATTTTGTCATTCATTGCAGCATCGTCAGCTCTGATTCTCTCAAGTGACTTTATGGCTGATTTGGTGTGGTCCATATTAGCCTCTATGATGTTGAGATCTTCCTTTTGAATTTGGCCAGCCTGCTTGTTTTGAGCATGACGTTCTTCATGAACATTAATGTTGCAATGAAGTACAAGGTCTTAATCTTCTTCAGCAATCCGTAAGCCTGGGCAACTAGCTGTTCCTACAATCGTAGGAGGTGACGATACTATTTCTTCAAGGGTGCTTACAATAGCTTGGTTAGACGACCACACTGCCCATATTGACTCCGCTCTTGCAGTCCACTGTATTCTTGACAGGTTTCAGAATTTCAATGCATCTGCAACCTCTTCTAGACACTTGTTCAAAATCATCTGGCACTTTGTGCTGTTTGAAAAGAAGACAAATGACTCCTGGATGACATTGAACATTTCCTGAATAACATGACTACTGTCACAGGCATGTTCTACTACTGTGTTTGCTCTATGTGCCTGGCATGGAATCTATGGAACATGCCGATCCAGCTTCTTGGACACCAGTGCCTGTGCACTTTTCCTCATGCCAGCCATGTTGGAAGCAAAGGTCACATGACTGGAATCCTCGGTTCCTTGTACCAAGACCCAGGCCTTCAACTGGTCCTGTTTTTCTTAATTTTTCCTACTTTTTGTGTGAATATCCTAATTTTCCTCTTTTTCCCCTAAAATCTTTATTCTCCTAATTTTTCCTACTTTTTGTCAAAAAAATCCCTTTGTGATAGGCATAATATTTGTTTGGAGTTGAGTAGTCTTTACAGGTTTTTGCTGAGAGTACTGTAACTACCATCATCACCTGTTTGTGAAAGAAAATTTGTTTCTGTGGATTTCCCCTTTTTTGCCAATCTTAACATTTATTTTCTGTGTATTCTGCAGGTTTCCATTTTCTTCTGGGTTACTACTCCAAACACTACTTATAAATATCCTACTTTTCTGGTACTTTTTGGAGAATTTTGCTCCTAATTTTCTCCCACTTTTTCAACAAAGCAGAGTTTAAGACTTGAAGACCACTATCCTCAATTGATTTTATGTCACATGCTCGTCCCTCTTCTGACTTGTCTCTGGTCTGTGACTTCCAAAAGCTGCTCCTTTGCACATCCTTTTGGGTTCACATATCTCACAGCAACAGCCAGCCTGTCCTTCTTTGATGTGTCTGGAGTTGTGTCAGCCATCACACTTTAGACTTCCGCAGTAGTGACCTCTTCCTTGATTTTAGATCTGACATTATCAGCTAGCAGTTGAATGAATTCATTCTGTGATTTTGCACTGATGTACATGGTATGGTATGGTCGCAGTCTCCTTTTCTTCCGACCACTTCATCATAATATGACTGTGATGGTCCACAAGGTGTACTGCCTGGTAGGAATTACCATTTACCTCACCATTTTCATTAGAGTGGCCTCTAAATGGTAGTCCCTGACATCCCAAGGTCTTTGCTACATCTGTGAGTGTCTTTACAGCAGGGATGTAGTTGAGGCCGGCCATTCCAAGTCACAAGGCTGCTGGAAAAATATTTTTCCCATAGACTTTGTACACATGACTCGGTCCGAGGGCAAGGCCTAGGCCAGCAAAGTCCGGCCTCGAGGCTGGCCTCGACTACATCTCTGCTTTACAGCCTCCCTATTATTTTTGGCGTATTCTTCCTGTAGGATTTACTTTCTTGTGATGTGATTTGTCAAATATATTTTCTAAATACGCGGTCTGGTCACTGAAATGGATGTAGTCCTGTAAAGCCACTCTGTGGCTGTGGCTTCCAAAATGTTCTTGAAGTTTTCCCTTTGTGCATTTTCCCCTACTCCTCATTGTGCCACTCTGTAATCTTCCAGGCAAGGTCTGCAAGTTCACGACCAGGGCCAGTTGGGGAAAGGGAGCAGACAAAACAGAATGCTGCTTCTTTGGAAATGCTGTATTCTACGTGTGAATAAAGTTGATATCATGTTGCCGAGAAACAACATTGTTTGGTTTTAGGAATGTCCTTGTGTTCGAGAAACTACCAATTTAGGTTGATGAGGTCCGATGCTCGTGAGAAACCTCTTTTTGTTTGTCAGTTTTAATTTTGCCTCTTTTACCAGGATCTTGAGACACTAGATTGGAGGAGTCAAGCGCTGGAATCCACTCTTTGCTGTGCTCCATTGATGTCATCGAAAACCTTTCTACCATTATTTGCTGATTTCTTGGGCATTTTCACTGATATGTTTGATCAAATCTTCAACATTTGCCAAGAACTTCTCCAATCGGGATAGTCATCACCTCTTACCTCATCTAAAAGCACAGGTTGTCCAATCAATAGGGATTTCTGCCTGTATCTCAGAACATTCGACCACATCCTGAACATTTAAAAAGATCAAACTATACCCAAATAAGTCATAACATGCCAAAGTAACAAATATGCACCACACAATACACACAATGCCCATAGAGCTGTAATTTCTCTGGCACGTTAGAGAGTTAACCTGTTGTTAATGAATTAACTACAAATACTGGGAAGTCAGTTTACATGCCTTTCTTGTGCTATGTCTGCCAAGCTTCTGGCAAGCTTTCAGGATGTAAAGAACAACCTTTGTTTAAAAAGTGTGCATAAAATTTGAATATGTTTACAGGTATATTAGAATTAACAGCAATGTGTACTCACAGAAATTGATTTAACACACTCTAGCCTTGAAATGACTTCTGTCTTCATTCATGAAGTTGCCATAATATTACCAATCCGTCTGTCACTATGTCAATGATTGTTATCCATTGCCAAGGGTGTAGGCTGGGGGTTGTGTTCCCTACTGAGGCAGAGGAGTTCTACCCCTGGCAAGCATAAAGAAATTTGCACCCCTTTTCTGCTTTCAACAGCTCATTTTGTAAACAGAAGTTTGCAACTCCTCAATATGTGCACCCTACCCCCATACCACTTTAGTTCCACCTCCCCAAGATGTGTACCTCCCCATACCCAAACCAGCCTACGCCCTTGATTGCAAGAGTGATATACATTTGAAATGCTAGTGATGAATTATTTCGGTTTTTGTGTGTGTGAAACCAGTTAAAGTATCAAGAATCAAGAAAAATGGTAGTTTTTAGTTGAACTGAAAGCAATATTTGAAAGCTCTTTTTAAACTAAAATGCTGTTATTCTCTGAAATAATTGTAGCCTAATGATCTTGGTAAATGTTAGTTTTGCTTCACAATCATTGCTTACTAGACAATTTTATTTCTTCACATTTAACAAGTGGGCAGAATAAAATGGTATTGCTTCTGCAACAAAATAAGAGATTAACGATTAACTGAATCCAAAAAATTCAAAAAGGTCGTGGCTATCGAAAGACTGTGAACACTCAGTTAACTTAATGATGTAGTACTAGTATAAACCATGTCTTAAATTGACTTATGTATGTGTCATGTCGTGACTGACAATAAGAAAAAAATGATTCATACTCTGTAAAAAAAAATATATACAAATGTATTCTTTTTATAGGCAGCTGGTTCAGCTTTGCTGGAGTTAAAACAAAATATGTTTTCAAATAATGAAACTTACATTCACTCATGAGTGAGCAGTCCTAAAAATATCAAAAAAAAATGAACAATGTCGGGATGGGAATTGAGCTATTCGATCATTTCCCCTTAAAAAGTATGAATCAGTGAGTGACTGGGACACGAGCCAACCCCCCGTAATTGTTCCGATAGTTTGCAACAAATTTTCATGTCCTCCCCAGCTTTCCTGTTGGTCCATCATTTACATATAATGCACCGAGAGTTGCTCCGATGGGAATAGGCCACAAATAGGCCACTAAAGGTCTTTAATAACTGAACTAGGCATGATACTGAGTCAGAGTTATGTGGACAACTGGTCAGATCTGTAGCTCATCCATTGTCCTCTTTTCATTTATAAATAAACATTAAATGTTAAACATTTCAACCCCCCACCCACACCCACCCATAACACATCTTTATTTGCAGTCCAGAGGCTATAATGTATAATCATATTAATTGTTAGTCATCTTTGTTACTGTAACATGGTTTTCACAGGATGGAATTTTGTTTTGATGTGATGTTGCACCATGACGGTGTTTTTTACGTACCTCCCATCTGCAAGTTTGTGGCCATTGTGTGACCTCTTGCATAGCCTAGGTGACATCTTAATAATCGTGTCTCACCATGCCAATACTGCCGTGTCATGCCAACTTACGTTTGGCGCAACGCATGTTCCAAATGGAATTCTAGAGTGGGTTAGTTTAAAGGGCATTGACATGATTGGGAGAAGTAAAAAATGCCTCAAGAACCAAATAGGTTGAAACATATACCAATGTATACACCAGATGGCGTGTATCTCCTGGCTGGAAGGATTTATCTTGAATTTGAGTGTTTGTGGAGAAACAACTGTTCATTTATCACTACAGTGGAATCTCATTATAACAAACTCCTTCGGACCAAGATAATTACTTTGTTATATTGATATTTTGTTATATCAGGTTTGCAAAAACAATCAACTACAAAAGAAATTTCAACTTTGGGACTGGACAAAATTTGTTTGTTACATAGAGATTTCATTATATCAGTGTTCTTTATAATGAGAGTCCACTGTATTGAATTAGTTTGGTGCCTTGCTAGAAATTGATCCCACATAACTACTTGTTATATAAACATTTCATTATATTAGGGTTGCAAAACAATAAAATACCAACAACAAAAAATCAAGTTTGGGATTGGAAAAATTTGTTTGTTAAATAGAGATTTCATTATATCAGTGTTCTTTGTAATGAGAGTCCACTGTATTGAATTATTTTGGTGCTCTGATAGAAATTGATCCCACATAACTACTTGTTATATCAACATTTCATTATATCAGAGTTGCAAAACAATAAAAATACCAAAAAAAAAAAACCCTTGGGATTGGAAAAATTTGTTTGTTATATCGATATTTCATTATATCAGTGTTCTTTATAATGAGAGTCCACTTTATTATTTTCGTACCCGGATAGAAATTGATCTAATACAAAGCTACACAAAAATTAGCCGGTCACAATGAGTACTGATGAAAATTGTTGAAAAAGTATTGAACATTTGACCATGGAATGTGGACAACAGTAGCCTTGAACAGTGTACTTGATTTTAGAGTAGTTTTATCCCAAAGTAAGGACTTTTTCAAATCTTGCTATTTGCTTTTAAAGGCAGTGTATACTTTTGGAAATTGATGAAATTAACATTTTCTCTGATTATGTCTTTTGAATGAACCTATAGATGTATATCATCTGTTAACTCTTTACACGTTAAACTTATTCTAAAAGGATAATAATGACAATTGTTCTTTTCATATTTGTCTTTGCATTTTGCTTTCCTTGTTGCAGTATTGAAAATGGTTAATTTTTCTATAGATGCTATCTATGCTCACGAGCTGTTTAATGTAATTGTACACTTGTGCAGAGATGTAACATTTACACATAAGAGGTTAATGTTCTGAAAATCACACAAGCCCTGAAACATTTCCAATTTCTTGGGAAATTAATGATATATAAAAATGTTGGGAGCTTCAACATTTTTGCTGGAGGAAGTGTACATAGTGTTGCTGGTATATAAAAATAACACTATGTCATTCTGAATGATTCTTGGTGAGTTTAATGTTGTTTTTTAATGTCTGGTATCACAATACTATACTTTATGAAAGACTGATGAAAAAGTTGTCAAAAGGACCCAAAATGTACTCTGGCTTTAAAAGATGCTGTTTAGCCTGTTTTTAAAGTGATTATTGCAACATTTATTATTATTGCAGCCATTTTAGTTTTGAGTTATCAAGGTAATTTGGTCAAGGGATATTGCCACAAGATTGTGAATTTTCAGTTTATATAATTGTGTATCATTTGTACATCATGTGAATAAAAATTGATATGATTCTATCTGAATGCATTGTTTCCAAACAGTGTTTCCTAATTGTTCAGTCTGTGAAAGGGATTGTGTTGAAATTTTCATGGTAACTTTTCAAAAAGAATATCTAAAATAGGTTGTATTTATGTCTCATCATCTGTTCTTTCCACATCTAGAATAACTGTACACATGAATAACCTTCACTGTGGAATGCGCATTTAGAGTGAGCATACATGATTCTCTTTCTAGTATTCAACAGAAATATAAACATATCTATGTCAGTAAAGTCGTAGTAACAATTGATGTGGGGGGGGGGGATGGGACCATTTGGAGGGAGAGTACCTGGACCAATGTGACTGCTATGGAACCATTTAAATAATATTGCAAGTTACAAGAGAATGGGGATGGGGTACCAATTTATTTTGCTTGTGTCCCCCTGCCGAAGGGAGGGGGTAGGCAAAAATAAAATATGTTCACAACATGGGCAAAAATAAAGTCAGGCAGTGGTATCTATTATATTTCTTTTCTGGAAGAATGAAATACACAGTACCAACAAAAAAGAGGGGGGGGGGAGCTGATGCTGGGTTTAAGAATTTGAACAAGCCCAGATATAATGTCATTGACTTCGCATTGTCAAGAATGTTGTGTGTGTCTGTAAATGCCCATTTTTTTCCACTAATTTTCTTTGTACATATCTTGACACAGCTGTCCTCAAAAGAAAAAAAACAAGTAATCTCTTGTTTCATTTTCTTTGCTCTTATATGTTGTATGTCATCTACCTGATGCAAGGGTAAATATTTTCCCAGCGGGAAAATTGTTTGACATCCTGATATGATATGTAATAGGAAAATGCATTTTGTTTGAAAAAGCTTTTGAGGGAAATTTGAATCAATAAGCCTTTTATTTTGCTATATTTACTATCATAGATTCGATTGACAGTGCTATCGCAAAGTCTCCCCAGACAGTCGCTGTTTAAAGTTATTCTTTGTAAAAATACAGGAGAAAGAAAAAAACACACGAGATGACTAAATATGGATCAGAACAATAGCATAAATTATATGCTATACCGCCCTCTGCCGTCATTTGTGAAACAAAGACTGAAACGCATCTTCCATTGAAACTGTTATGGTCAGAAAATACAATTCGTATCGTATGGGAGCGCGTGCGTCATTTTGCGGTCTCAACTTTGTCCACCCTCGCTACTATTAGCCAGTCACTGACAGGTAGGCGTGGCCTAATTTATATCGTCTGCCATAGCATATGAACACGGACACACACATACGTGTACACACAGACATGCGAGTGGAATACGGCTCACACACACAACATACACATACTCGCGCAGCTGTCCCGCCCACTGTTTATTCGTCGGCTCCAGCTAGACTGTGCAATTAGACAAACGCTGCTGGGTGGCGAGTTGCCAAACGACAAGAGTTTGCCTAGCTCTTCAAACCGCTGAGCAATAATTCGGGACATTTGTTGAGGGGATGATTGGTACGGATCTCCTACTCCTGGTGTCTCACGCAGTGTAGAAAAAAAATACCGACATCAAATCGAAGACTCTTCGAAAAACTACAACATAAAGAAGACGAACGACAAATTACGTGGTTTTATGTACGTTGATGTGGTTGTTCACGTAGTATGAATTATGTGTACAAAAATAATGCTTTGTTTGGGTTGATACCGAGGAGTTTCCAAGTATTTTTTTTTGTCGGTCGTGATGAAAATTTAATCGTAGCGATGATGGAAGAAACGCAGTTTGCTCGTATCTCAAAGTTGTGTTTGTCATTGTTCAGCGGCATGCGAGAGCACGATATGATGAAAATACTACTGATTATTGTTTTCATTTTCGTGATTGACGCAAATTTATTATTTTTTTTTCTGTCTTGTGTCGATCATAGTTGTGGATTTATTCTAAGACTGTAGGCCTACTACTACGAATGTAAATTATGTATGAGAGGAGCTTGCAGTAAGAAGGAATACGTCTATGATGAACTATGATATTCTATTCTTAGTACTGTGATGATTGCAACCAACACGCGTCAGAATCAAAATTGAATCATTGTCGGAGTTCAGTTAAGAAGAAACAACGATGTATCTCTACAAGGAACTAAAATGATAACTATAATCAAACGTTAAGTCGTATATGATAAAAAGTTAATTCATTTAACGTTCTTAAAATATTTCTTTAAAGCAATAAACACATTCTGTTGTGATGTGAACATTTATCTCGCAAAAGACACTAGAACAGTGAAGAAATTTCCAGTGACAATTTCAATCATAACGTATAGTGTAACACTTAACACGTGACTGGTGCAATTTTGCACCATCGATTTAGAAAATGTATAATTGAGACACATTTTCTAAGCACATCTTTGTAATCACTTTCTCAACATTGATGATGAGAAATTTTGCATTTTCGCCTTCAAAAAAATTACAGTATTTATAGTCTGATAGTGACAGATGAATTTGTATTACAGGCTTAATTCGTGATTTTCGCTAATTAGACGACTCTTAAATGATCTAAAGGAAAACGGGGAGGGTTCTGCTTGCAGAACGTGATAAAAATGGCTGCGAGGAGACCATTCTTATGGTAAGAAACTGCCGTGTTGCTTTCGAAAAATATGCTTTAAAGGTCATATAACGTTGCTGTAAAATATCAGAGGTGATATTGCTTACGAAACTGTAAAATGACCGAATAGACAAAGTATTATAAAAAAATTGTAAGACATTGAATAGTTTTCGAAAAGCGTATAAAACATTCTCACTGAATAATCACTCTGAAACTGGGATATGATTATTTTTCAACGATAGTTGTGCCTTGTGTTTGTGTGTGTGTGTGTGTGTGTGTGTGTGTGTGTGTGTGTGTGTGTGTGTGTGTGTGTGTGTGTGTGTGTGTGTGTGTGTGTGTGTGTGTGTGTGTGTGTGTGTGTGTGTGTGTGTGTGTGTGTGTGTGTGTGTGTGTGTGTGTGTGTGTGTGTGTGTGTGTGTGTGTGTGTGTGTGTGTGTGTGTGTGTGTGTGTGTGTGTGTGTGTGCGTGTGTGCGTGTGCATGTGCATGTGCGTGTGCGTGTGTGTTTGTGTGCCGAGAACAATGATAGCACAGTTTCTACGCTGTAGTTTATATGTCACTCTTCTACTGCTCGTTTTACAAGAAGCAATTCATGCTAATTATACACATCCTGGCCGAAATAGCATGTTTCTACTTCAGTCTTGTTACATTGTTCAAAAGCCTCAGATTTACAAATTTAGACCTCAACTTTGATAATGAGACCTTAACCCTAAAAAGGCTAGGGGGGGGGTGGAATCCGCCCCCCTAGACGTTTCGCGCAATATGTCTGCAACGCGCAAAGCAGTTGCCACGGCGTTTCATGACTTTATTCTCTCGAATGTCGCGCATCTTTTGAGACCAAATTTGCGACGTCCGGGTACGCAGTTCCGAAGTTACGTAACACTTTGTACTTG
>JZLH01S0039707.1:44537-59369 GCA_001188425.1 Eucidaris tribuloides
TGTGTGTGTGTGTGTGTGTGTGTGTGTGTGTGTGTGTGTGTGTGTGTGTGTGTGTGTGTGTGTGTGTGTGTGTGTGTGTGTGTGTGTGTGTGTGTGTGTGTGTGTGTGTGTGTGTGTGTGTGTGTGTGTGTGTGTGTGTGTGTGTGTGTGTGTGTGTGTGTGTGTGTGTGTGTGTGTGTGTGTGTGTGTGTGTCTGTGTGTCTGTCTGTCTATGTATGTGTATGTTCGTGTGTCATTCTATATGTTTGCTCCTCAAATTATGATACAATATGATATTAAATGGTTTCATTTTAGGGGTTAGAATAAGGCTTCTCTGCTTTCTGATTGACCCCATCACTTGTTTACCTGTCACATTGTATTGTAAAATGTCATCTTGCCTTTGCATTTTGAAATTGTATATGTATGTCCTTGTATGTGAAAATAAATGATTTGAATTTGAATAGATGCACATCATGGAGAGGGTCTGGGAGGGGGAAAGAGGGGGTTTTCCCCTCCCAGAGTGAGACGATTTTGAATTTTCACTTTCAAAAATATTCATGTTTTGCCCCTTTTAGAGACAAATAAATATGTATTTATTGGCAATATTCGTAATTTTCGCTAGTATGAAGAATTAGAATTAGTGTGCAAGGGGCAGTCGTCCATCCAATGGGGAGGGGGAGGCAAACATCGTTTTGCCCCCCCCCCTCCTAATTTTGATAACTTTTGATGCCTCAACTATGTTTCCGAAATATCGGTGCAAGGCACTACAAAACTCTTAAATTGTACATAAAATACCACTAAACATACACATTGTTCGTTCAATTGTATAACGGGATATCGGAAGATGTGTATTGTTCAAAAAGTAAACATTGATTTCGTGAAGGGCAAGGACATTTATCAATCAATTCTCTGCTTGTATGATCCCAATCGCCATATTTTATAATCATTTCAGACCAACATGCCATTACGAAACGCACACGCCTTTTACCTCTCGTAAACACTGATTGAGAATATTGAAAATCGTCGTCAATTTCGTTTTTGTTTATAGCTTGTGCAAGCTGATAAAAAGTTGGTTATAATAATTATTATTTATCTAACTTCGTTATAATTTGTTACGTCAGTGTACCGTAATAGAAAATGGGTAAGTATTAGAGAATACCTCCCCTCGGGGGCGCAAATCCATTTTTAAATGTAGGGGGACATCACATGCAGGAACCTGCCTGCCTTTGTTTTTTACTGGCCAAATTACTAGCCAAACAATTTCTGACAAGGGGAATGTTTTACAGACTTATGCACACATGTAAAGTTCGGAGGGGGGGGGACAGTTTGATATTGTGTCCCCCACCTTCAAAATCGTGGGAGAGGACATGTCCCCGTGTTCCCTGGTATTAACGCCTGCCCCCCCCCCACACACAACACACCACACACAAATATTCCTTCTAATTCAGGGGTAGGCCACTTCTCATCCTGTGATCTCAACAGAACCCTTGCACGGGCCTGCTAAAAGACGTAGTTTAGAAGTCTCGCCCCCCCCCAATGACAAAAGGGCATAACTGACATTATTAGGGTGTATTTGCGAGGATTGAGCAAAATGTGATTTTTGCTTCACACGTACATGGTATAACCTTTTCAGTGTGCCTTTTAACAAGCGCGATTATGAAACTAAAGGGACACTTCTAATTACAAGGTGGATAGAGCTAACATTGTGGAGCTTTGCATTTTAAAAAATTGTCAAATTATATATCTGAACTACATAGTGTGTTCATTTGGACAATAAACGCCTTAGAATAAAAAAATGAAGTTTGAAGTATTCACCGCATTGGCAAGTTATGCATGAATAAAACAATTACAAATCAGGCGAGTTGTAAATAGCTAGTGTACAGACGAGTAAGTCTATGCGAGAAAAATGGGCAGCGTTGTCGAATCAACATTTACGAATTTTCACTTTTTAAAGCACTAAAATAATCTTTGAAAGGTAATTTATTAGCGGCGTCATTTTTTAGATCCTTATCAAAGCAATGGGTAGCATGGGGAATCATGTAGCTCAGATTTTTTTTTAAACTGTGGTAAATGTATAGCCAATACCTTCAATATTTTTTTTTTTTCTGCATTGTTTAACATGATTTACTGAACCCCTACACTTATATAACTCATTATTGACCAAAAAAAATGTAAATTTGATGCCCATATTTGTCATGGGGGGGGCGGCAGATTTCATACGAGTGCGTTTAAGAGCTGTCTGGGAACGTGTGTACGATAAGAAAAGTGAAAAACGTGTACTCGCTAAACATGATTTTTAAGTATACAGTGATATCGTACGTACCCCCCCCCCCAAATTTGAGAGTTTATTTCGCTGAAGAATTTCACCGAGAAAATAGGGTCAGCAAATGACTCCTTTCCAGGGCGGCACCAGAAGGTAAAATCTTACGAGGGGCGAAATCTGTCGGTAAAATTTTTGCCGCCCAATGTTGTTTACTTGCCAATTACAAGCCAAACATCCGACGAGCGAGAGGTAGGGGCCGAGAGGACAATAAAAAATTTTCTTGCCCGACAATTTTTTTAGGCCGCAATTTACAGAGCCAAATACCTATTATTTTTGCATTACTTTGAAAAAAGTAGGAGCGGCCGCCGCCCCCCTACAGCCGTGGCACCACGCCGCTGCTTTCTCGCAGAAAAATGTCGTACGGTATGCATGCGGCGCTAGCCGTGATCGTCGGAAGTATTAGGAAACTGAGTGGGAATGTAATAGCAAAAAAGAAAAACATTGAAGTTGAGTATATTTTGATGAACTAAAAATTATATATATATAATTATATGTATATATCAATATATTATATATATATATATATTATATATATATATCTGTATATATATATATATATATTATATATATATAATATATATATATATATATATATATATATAATAATATATATATAATTTCTCATTTACGAGATACTATTTTAACTGTTAACCTAATTCTTCTTCAACAACAACACAACAACAAAGGGCAACTCCGCGGTTCGTTTAGCCATTACTCACTTGAAGCGAGAATATGATTTTTTTTCTATGAAATGAGAATGAGTGAAAATGTGTGTATAAATTCAGTATAGACAGTGGTCACCGTTTTTATCCAGAAAGCGACAGCGGTTAACTGGAAATTGAGAATCTTCATGGCAAGGAACAATACTATACTACTACTACTACTACTACTACTACTACTACTACTACTACAACTACTACTACTACTACTACTACTACTACTACTACTACTACAACTACTACTACTACTACTACTACTACTACTACTACTACTAATAATAATAATAATAATAATAATAATAATTCTTAATTTTACGAGATACTATTTTAACNGTTAACCTTATTCATTCAACAACAACACAACAAAGAGCAACTAGGGTTACATGAAAATGCTTTCATACTTTCATTGTTATCTTTCTCTCATTGTTCTGTATTCTCTGAATGCAGATATAGATGTCTTGGTTTCGTTCTCTTCCAAATCCCCAATCATATTAAAATAACCGAAATTATCAAAACTGCAGGGAGTAAAAGATAGCACTACTGATAACTTGATCCTTTAGCCAACAAAATATCACTCGCGTCCGTAGGCTATTTATATGAAGGACATACTTATAAAATCTGTAGATCAGTAAAGAATTTTTAAAAATGCACAAAAATTGTTGTTTACGCTCCGATATGCTAGTGATTTTGTCTTTTTAAGGAGACAGCAATTCAAACTAAAGTCTAATTGTCACTATAATTCCACTGAAACTGGGTTTCTAGCTCCTGTACTTTGCCAAAGGTTCTTTTACATACTTCTCAATGTTGATTTTTAGGCATGCAAAATGTTTTGGGGGTTGTTCGTCGGTGTATGTCCATCTGTACAATCCGACTCCTGACCTTATATCGCAATATCTCGAAAACCTTTAATTGGATGAATTGCGATCATACTTGGCTCTGGCAAGCACCTGGAGGGTATAGGGATTACATTTTGGATAAAATGTTACGAAAGTTAAGGGTCAAATCTCATAGGTCAAGTAACTTCGCTTAAAATTAAAGCCACAGGCTAACAATGACCACAGTTTTAAAAATGTGAGCTGTATTTCAAAATGATGATTTAGTGTTTTAAAAAGTGAAAATCTACAAGCACTCTGGTTGCCCGGATTCACCAGCTCATTTCCTCCCAGAAACTTACTATGTGTAGATCTAGGCTATTCTATCCTCCACCAAATTGGAAATTGTTTATTCATGCATATCTTGCCAGTGGCAGAATAACTTTCCAAACTTTTGTATTCTATGGTGTTTATTTGTCCATTTCAGTACGACTATGTACAGGGATGTAGGTCAGATATCAAAATTTAACAATTTTTTTCTTTAAATTGAAGCTCAACAGTGTTAGCATACATGTTATGCCAGGGTTGATAGGCCACAATAATTACAATTATCCAATGCTACAAAATTGGTAAAGGGGGCAAAGGCATCCCAAATTACTGCACAGAGGCATACGTGTACATCTGAATCTGATCTGTCGAGTTGCTCTACTTTTTTCGGGAGGGAGGGGGGGGGGGGGCAATTTTCTAATTGAGCACTGAATTACAGTGTTCGTATTTGTATTAACGAAAAATGTACCAACAAGAAAACATATTTTTTTCTTGTTGGTACATTTTTCGTTAATACAAAGAAATTATATTTCTTCCATTTAACATTATACAGGATATTCGTTTACATAAATTATTATGAACTATAAAGAGGGTTCAATATTTTTTCATTCAGTTAAAAAACAAATCACACACATTTGGAATGCAAAAAAAAATGGCAGTCAAGTGTGTTTCAAATATAGCAAGGAATCAAACTATGGAAAAATAGCCAGAAAAGCAAGTAATGAACCGAACTTTGGATTATAAGTAATCCATCAATTTCGGTGTATTCATTTGTTTTCGTTTTTCTGTGACCCAAGGCAGAGTTTGACAAGCGCAAATATTGCGCGGGTTGTTGTTGTTGTTGTTGCTTCCTTTTTGCTTCTCACTTTTTCCCGGTTTTGGAATAATTCTTGTGTATACCATATAGACTTTATTCACACGTATTTTGTCGGCAATGGCACGAATCTTATGCGATGTGATTGTACTTACTTAAACGGCGGTGACTGAAGAAGTGAGGGAGAAAAACCCCGGGAAAAACTTCAGCCCACCGTAGCGTGAATTTGGTGACGTTTGAAATGAGAAAAGTGACACTCTGTCACAGCTGAATGAGCAAGGAGTTCATGGTTAGATTGGCGAATGTTTCTACCTTTCAGTTGTCATTAACTAATCGCGATTACACAAAACTCTTGCGTTACTTGGACTAACCGTGTCTGGAACTCTGGACAAAGGTATTGATGGTCTTAACGATTTCTTTGACGGGTTCTCGTCCCGACGTCAGCCCGAGTTGCTTTCGATTTTGGAGTTCAAGAGGAACGGGAGATGACATGGGCTGAAAGACGAGCGAAGCAGAGAGAAAAGGGTGTTGAAAACCAAATATCTGTATCGCGCGTTTCGAATCACGCCGGCAGACTGAGGCGAGCCCTGCGGGGGCCAGCGGGGCTGTGGCTGCCTGAAACATCGGCGAGCAAACGTGATAGATAATCGATCGGAGGGTAGGCATGTGGGCAGGTACCGGATAGCAAGGAGGAAAAAAATGCTTGTCGTAGCGTTTGAGCTCGGAAACTTCACCCTCCGGCTAAAATCTGACAATTCACACATTTTAACGATGAGATATGTAATATATGGATATCGCCATCCCATTCTGTATCGTACAATTATTTCAACGCAGGACGGTGAATCGTATAGCCGCTTCACCAAATCGAATCAGTAATTTGCGCGCGAATTCAGTTTAACGCATCAACCGTGTATTTTTCCAGTTGTCGTCTGCTTTCATTTTCTGTTTATTTACGCCTGGTTATTCCTTTAGTCTAGTTTCCGTGTAAATGTATTGCATTCAATATTTCGGAATAGTTATAAGACACAAGGGGTCATTGCAACATTGCCTGTCAGTTTTCGCAAAGTCGGATGATAAGAATTTTTTGTTTAACCAGTGCAAAAAAATAATGTGATTGTTTTATAATTCTAAACTTTATCACATTATCCCATTTGCACGGATATTTTTAAGCCATCAGCTTCTTTGTCTTCTTCAAGGAAGCAACTATTTTCTTTAATCGCCTTTGTTCCCATGATGGTTTTACAAACTACAGTGTATTTAAAATAACTTTATAAAGTTTGCTTTTCTTCCTTGTTTCGCACTGACAAAAGAATCAACAAAATTTAATCAGATGTGAAAAGTCATTGTTTTAAAATCAATGTATGTTCCGTTTTAACCTAGACTATTTGTCTCATAAGACGCATGATAATTATTTATTTTATGATATAATTAACTCTATGTTTTACATTTCAGTTAAGTGATGTAACCAAATAATAGAAATTAGATATTCGTTTTATAAAAAACACACTGCATGTTCCATCGGTAGAGAGCTTTGAGGTTCCTTTCACTAAGTCTTCCAGTCACAATGAAGTACTTCTCTCATCACATGCAGCCATCCTATCGATACATCAGCAAAATTGCTAAAGGTCGTAACAATTTTTCATTTAATCACTTAAAATACTGTGATTTTTATGTATTCTGTACAAGAAAAAGCTTTCCCAGAAAAATACTGTAATATGTTAACAGTTAACTCTGAAGCACACCCATACTTCACCCGTCAACAACATTATTTTATCTTCCACACACAAGATCCACAGAGTTCATCGCCATCGCCATGTTCAATGCTGACATCAAAAATGGAACAATTTACCTTCCTGTGTTCAGACCAGTTCAACATGCATTAACTAAATTTAAGAAACTTTGTTAACAATTACTGTTAAAATTATTGTGATAACATATAATGACTGTTGTCTGTAGTATTCAGACTCATTAATCTTAATACCAATCACTCTTTACAAATGTATTTATCTGTCTCAGGACCGTATGTACATTATATGTATGTTTGTAAGTATTCTTGTATTTTATGGTTTACTTTATCAGAAATTTACTGTATCTTATTTCTATTATCCTATATACAGCTTCTACATATACATTTGATGTCAACTTCATGAATTACTCACAATTGTATGACGGGGCCCCATTTTTACGAGCTTCCGCTTTCATGAGTTTTAAAATAAAATTATAGGCCTATGTAATGTTTTATGTACACATAATTGTAAAATTGGTTTTATGTCGTTGAATAAATGAATGAATGAACGGGCTGAAAAGAGCTTAATCGGCCATAACAAAGGTAAGGGGTGCACATTTATGAGAAGACTCTCAAAAGCTACAATGTTCTTGAGATTTGTCATGTTATTCCGACACTAAAATAAAATATATTCCTCTAAAAGTATATATAACATATTTGATGGAAAATATCAAATTCTCACAATCATATTATTGCAGGAAGTTACATTCGTCCAGAGAATTTATTTTTTAGTTTATATTCCAATTATATATTGAGCATGTATTTAAAAAAAATATTGGGTGCAGAGATTGTATATGAAACATATTGCACCAATTACCTACTGTGTGTGTGTGTGTGTGTGTGTGTGTGTGTGTGTGTGTGTGTGTGTGTGTGTGTGTGTGTGTGTGTGTGTGTGTGTGTGTGTGTGTGTGTGTGTGTGTGTGTGTGTGTTGTGTTTATGGGACACGTACAAACGTAAAGTGATTATAAGGATAATTTCGCGTACAGCGACCGAGCACATTTGGACATTTTTGAAATCTTGTAAAATTCTGTTTGTTTCGGTAAAAATGAACTTGGTAATCGTTGTTCTACACTGGGGGCAAGGTACCCACAACCCCCCCCCCCCCATCCCCCCAAGAAAACCCCATTATGTTAATAATGATAATGAAACATTCTCGTATAGCGCATAGCACATAGGCAATTGCATGTCTCTAAGCACTTTATAGAACAGAGATAAAACGGAGTGGAGATGACGCACTGGTTCGTGATCGTGAAATTTCACAAAATGTTAACAAATGTGTTTTCAAATTATTCCTTAGCCTTTCGTATACATATATGTTTCTATATTTCTGAGATATTCTGGCAAATTATTCCATAAAACAGCGGCTGCATATCAGTGAAAAAAAGTCCTTTCATTCCCTCTTATCACATTTCACCGACGCTTTGAGGGAATTGAGATTACAGTTTCTTTGCAATAATTATTTTCGTATTTAGAGTATTTCGAGCAGCACCATTAAATCCAACCTAGTAATACAGGTATCCGATTAAGTATTTTTTATCTTGGAATGTTATATCAATCAATCTTCTGAGTATAATTAACCATTACGTACACCACAGTGATGGGAATTTCATATTAATGATTATTAAACTTATCATTAACGATTTATTGTTTAAAAAAAAACAATTATTGCAGCTACAGGGCTGAATAACATATATATAACATATATTTTTTTTCACAAAATATATAATCATTCAGAGAAATTATAAATGTCAAAATGCGTTGAACAGTGATGATAGCATAATTGCACTGATATTTCATTCAGAAAATACACAAATATATTTAATGAGTAAATTAACAAATATAACATAAAATGTGAGTTGGCAAATTATACAGAAGGAAAAGTTGTTTTATTTAAGCATTTTTCGTCATTTTCAATTTTGAAAAATCATGGTATTGCGTATTGATTTGTAAACATAATGTATATTTACAAAAAGAAACAAAACTTCCTTGTTGGTCAGGACAACAAGCAAAACTATAAAGACACAACATACCCCAATATGTCCAAGTTAATAACACGTGTATAATCATAACAGAATTAATGTAGTTATTGTTATTTGATAAGTCAAAGAAAGCGCCAATAATGGTCGGAGTAATAGTTTTCAAAAAATAGTTATTCAAATGTTTTCTGGAACCATTAATTTTTCACAATAGCGGTACATGGTTCTTTATAACACCAATCTGGGCAGTATAATGGTGCTAATAAAAAAAAAAAAAAAACTTTCTACATCAAACTGGTATAGTAACACGCACCATCAATGGTGCACTACATGTATATTGTGACAAAATGGGAAGCATTCAAGAACTTCCTTTTCGCATAATATTTTCTGGGTGTTTTAATAGTCGAATGAATAGGGAAGCATTATTGCAACCACTTTCTCTTCGATATATTTCGAGTTCAACCCATAAGTGTATCGGTATTCAACGCGGTATAGTTTTGTATAATGCAGCATAACGGTTTTCACTATTTTCTACACCTTGTGTATTATATATTTATAGGGAATGGTTTCGATTCAAGCTGTGTGGCCAGTGATTTGATGTTTTGAAATTATTGTTCGGGCGTTGAATTCAATGTAATTTCGAGCTCCTGATCCTAATTTGGATAAGAGCATTTTGTTTAAATTAATGAAATGAATACCGTGTCAATGTTTTGGAGGTTTGGCGCTTTTAGTTTGATTCAAATTGCTTTCTGTATAACAAACAAACATGCTTTCATACTCCACGTTCTCTGATTCTGTACAATGTCTGTAATGAATCGCGGCATTGTTGGAATAGTTAATTTATAACGTTGCAAAATGGTATAAAATGGTATAAAAAGGCTAAAATACATTGCAACTAACTTGAAATTAGTTTAACAGTTTAAAAAAGGGTTTTGCATTAACAATGAATATAACATTTACTTGAGATCGTGAACATTTGTGATATTTGCATAATCTTACCATTTCGCACAGGCATACAAAAGCATACATCATAATAAGCAAATGCAAACAAATAATATACACACGAAATAGATATTACATGGTCATTGCTATAGGCTATGTAGCCCTTCAGAAACATCACAACTATTGCACAAATATATACAGAATTCACATTATCTATTATCTTAGGTATACCGTACAAAATAAATTTGCTTCATATTATAAATTCATAATGGATGTAAAGTTTGAATAGTTTCCGATGATCGATGATGGCCGTAGGAAACTATGCAATTTGTATTACTTTACGTATGAATATTCCTGTACTTTTCAACAATAACAACCCAAACGAAAATTGCATAAATTATACTAGACAAATGTATGCACACCGAAAATAAATTTTGTCAACAGTTCAATCATTCAATAATTATAGATTGAATGGGATTTGAAGATTCATGCATGCTGCTCAGAATGCATTGGATTATTGGAATACAATAATTACATACATGAGCAGTGACGAAGACATTTTTGTTTACCGACTCAACAACATAAGTCCATCAATGACAATGCATAAAGAGAAAGTGAAAACAATGGAAATTTGATGAGTTTAAAATTCAGTTTCTAAAAAGTATTAAATTTCCTGTGAATAAGACAATTCAATAACGATGTTAACATCATGATAAATGACATCATGATAAATTATTGAATTGCATCCATTTATGATTTAATGTATTAAGTGTAATTCATTTAATTGAATAGGTTAAGTTTGTGACAGCGGTAATTTTGTAGCAAAATTAATACCTTGTATTATATTTACGTAATTTAGCAAGATAATGCGCGAGTATTATGTTCATGAATTGTATATTTCCCTGACATGATCTATCTACCCTCCCCCTCTCTTTCGTATACAGTTGGAGAAAAAAGTTTTAAAAAATCAAATAGTTTGTTTTGATAAAAATATCGAAACTCTATCAAAGACTGACAAACCCATATACGCCGGGTTTGCAATTTGAATGATGTACATGTAATGTATGTATGTTGTGTTTTTGGCGTCTTGCTTGCACGTGATCCTAGCTTGTCTTTCAAACGTTGTGTTTTTGTTTTTCATTTTGGTTTTATTTCCGTATATCTTCACAAAAATTTAAATAAAACAAAAAAGATATACTGTATATTTTTTTTTATTTGCATTTTTCAGAAGTGTAATACAAAACACAGATAATTATAATCTAAAAATATACGGCTGGTAGCCCATATTCAGCTGCAACGATTATTGTTGCGACTGGTCTTAGATGGGGCCAGATAAATTGCAAACTTATATAAAAAGTAAATTGATGTATACAAAAAAGAAATGAATAGAACAATGTGGTATTATCATTCTACATAATGTTTTTCTTATTTAACATAATTATGATCTCAAAGCTTCTTGTATCTATATATTGATAGATTCAATTTGAATATACATTGTAAAAAATGTCTGTACTACATTGAATACATGAAAAGATGTTATTTTACACATACATTTCACGGTAATTTGTTGTATTCAAAATCAGCTTCGTATATAAATGTTCGTTTGCAAATATTTGTTCCTGTTTTGGGTAAATTACTGTCAGTTTGATTGCGAAGAGAGAATGTCGTAAATTTCATTTTAGACATATATCTCGTGTATTCTGGAGGTAACAATTAATGTTTTGTTTTACACAATATCTTTTATCTTTCTCGTGCACTGTTAAAATGGTATTATATTACACACCGCTATTTAATTTACATGAACCATTCAACTTGTTTAAAATTTTCACACGATTAAGCTGTTTAACTTGTCCACAAATTCTGTATTTAATTTACGTAAGTTGTGTGATCATAATATATTAAACAGCGATGTGTAATCTTTACACAAGCATTTCAACAGTATTTCACATACCTAACAGTCAAATCCATAATATTCTGGGATGGGACACTTCACGTAAACAACAAACGAATCACTTAAAATTATTTACACACACAATTCTGAAGAAATGGATCTAAAATACATGACAGATGTGTTTGAAATTAAATTTACGCCATTCTCTATTCGTAATCAAACTGACACTTACATAAACCAAGGACAAATATTTGTAAACGAGCATTTATATAGAGAGGTGCTTCTGAATATAATGAATTACCGTTAAATGTACGTGAAATTATACTTCTTTTGATGCTTTCACACACTTCGTAAATAATTCTTACAATGCACTATGCACTTTCAAATTGAATCTATCAACAAAATACGTCGTAGAGAACATATGTAAAATAATATGATATGAAAATATGTAGGCCTAATATGTAATGTGATTATATGTGAAATGTATTTTTACATGCATTTGTTTTATATATTTTTTGTACATCAGTTTCATTTTTCATGTAAGTTTTGTAATTTTCATTTGATATCTGGGCCCTATGGAAGACCAGTCGGAACAATAATCGCTGCTGCTGAATATGGGGCTATCAACCGTATCTTTTGATTATATATATTTGTACTATATTTTGTAAATCTCTTTATTGTGTATATAAATATATATACAGATATAAAACCAAACCAAACCGAACAGTGTGTAGAGGACTCAAGGAGGATTTGCACTAAATTAAGTCACAATGACGCATTGATTTTGTATTCAGACGATTGCATGATGGAATTGCTAGGTAAAGGAGTCATAATTTTCATCAGTGTGTTTAAATGCAAAGAACAGTTTTGGTTAATCATAAAATATTTGTCATTTATCTTTCATGAAGTATGGTATGGTCACGCCAGACATCAGAAAACAGCATCAAACCTCCGAAACATTGCTTGAAATGACGTATTTTTAATTATTATCAAGAAGATATCGCTATATACATTTCCTTTGTTCCCCGGCATTTGTATTTTGTAATCAATATCTCCAAAAATGGAAACGCCTCAGAGCGTATGATTTTCAAGGCATTATTCAATGACGTTGGTTTATCTAAGACCACAATATAGAAGAAAATGTCACATTTCATTTTCACCATTTACCAAAATTACACACTGTCTTATATTAAAGGTATTGGCTAACATTTACCACAGTTAAAAAAATCTGAGCCACATGATTCCCCATGCTACCGGTGTCTTTGAGGAGGTCTAAAAATGAAGCCCTGAAAAAAATTGTATTTCAAAATGATTATTTAGTGCTTTAAAAAAGTGAAAATCGTAAGTTGACCAGATTCACTTGCCTATTTTCTCCCATAGACTTACTGTGTGTACACCTAGGCTATTAAAACTCGCCCCGAGTTTTAATTGTTTATTCATGCATAACTTGCCATTGGCAGTGTAATTTTCCAAACTTTTGTATTCTAGGGTGTTTATTTGTCCATTTGAACACTACTATGTAGCTCAGATATCAAAGTTTGACAATATTTTAAATTGAAGCTCCACAATGTTAGCCTATCACTTTAAAGGTATTGTATAACAATGTTTCCAGTTTTAAAAAATCTGAGCTACATGATTCCCCATGCTACCAGTGTCTCTGATATGGTCTAAAAATGAAGCCCTGAATAAAATTGCAGTCTAAAACGATCATTAAGTGCTTTGAAAAAGTGAAAATCATTGAGAGACCAGTCCAGTTTTCCCCCATAGACTGCTGTGTTGCAGAATTACCTTTCGGCTGAGAATAAATTATGTGCCAATTTGTATCTGCACATATTTTACTAGTGACAGCATAACTGTCCAAACTTTTGTGTTCTAGGGTGTTTATTTGTCCATTCAAACACTGTCAGATATGTCAGACAGCAAAGTTCAACAATTTTTTTAAACGGGTCTTCCTCAGAGTTATATAGTGTCTTTAATGAAGTACATGTATTG
Source organism: Eucidaris tribuloides (assembly GCA_001188425.1). Taxonomy (NCBI): domain Eukaryota; kingdom Metazoa; phylum Echinodermata; class Echinoidea; order Cidaroida; family Cidaridae; genus Eucidaris; species Eucidaris tribuloides. The sequence continues at coordinate 58,100 of JZLH01S0039707.1, forward strand.
TGTAATGTTCATTCAGTTGTACTACAAAAATCATTGTCATCTTGAGATTGTCTCTAGTTTGTATATTTCTGGGGAAATATTCTATCATTTTGTACTTAAATTTACTAACTATATAAAGATATACAAAAAGACTGTAAAATAGTTTCATCATAGTCGTTTGTTCATGTTTTTGAAGACTGGGTGGACATGTTTAAAGTGCCGTTTACTTATATTTCACTGCCTGTATAGAAAGATAGATATAGATCCCTATTTATCGTCACAGGTGGAAATTGTATTACCTCATTGTTTTTACTTTATAAAATATCTCATTCTAGCTGATATGGCCAAGTTCATAACTGGAATATTATAAAGAAATTATGTCCATGTTATCTTATAATATTAAAGACATATTAGCCCTGCACAAAAGAAAATAGATCGAGTTTTTCTTTACTATTTGAATTCCTGTGCAAATAGAGATATTACCACTGACGTCCATGCAGTAAATTTTACCGTAAATCTCCAGGTATTTCGATATCTACGGCAGAGGAAATGACTTTATAGGATAAACATCTACAATTGTGTAAAGTATATATTTGATGCAATGATAAAGTCATAAACGTTCCGTTGTAGGGAAACGTGGTGAATTTCTCTCGAGACAACATTCTTTCTCTTCCCTTAAATATTTAAGAAAGGGGGACCTGGAGGGAGGTGGGGGACAAACGTATATATACCCAGATATCAATACTCACACCACGAAAAGAGGACACTCGAGCCTTGACGGAAACCCGAGGAAAACCCTGCTTTTCATACATGGATGAATAATTATGTACGTTCCAGGAAACTCTGGAATCTGTATGTACGTTAACAAACAGCCCACGATATTCATTTAAAACAAGTTCATATTATAAAACTATTGCCACTTTGCCAGTGCTTTTAAATCAGCAATTATAGATTACTAACCATTAAAGGATAAAATGATTTTTATAATTTTAGAACATGCATACTACGTATTACTAGTTCAAAATTAACAAAAATTATATATAAATAATATATAAATACACACACACACACACACACACACACACACACACACACACACACACACACACACACACACACACACACACACACACACACACACACACACACACACACATCACACCACAACACACAACACACACACACACACACACACACACACACACCACACATACACCTAAAATCAAACAAAAAATTTGACATTGCATGAGTAACCAATATACATTGTTCAATCAATAACGGTTTTCTCTTA
>JZLH01S0039711.1:0-22050 GCA_001188425.1 Eucidaris tribuloides
TAAACCTTATAGTAACAAGCATGATTTCTTTTGGAATAAAAATGTAAACCAAATAACAGTTTGTCAAATTAGTCACGTGTATATGGTGGCTTCATTAAATTAAAATTTTCTGTATACTTCAGAATACAAGCTTCTTCTGGTCATAGTCGGTGGTGATGCTTAATCTTCCGTCAAAACGGATAATATTTGCAGGTCTTGGCCCTGAATGCATGTGAAAAATAATAATAGTAACAGTGGATTAAGTATTAACGAGGGTTTGATTCTCATGAATAAAACCTTTATTTTTTGTCGTTTAACATTCAACAGAGCATACATGCCACAAAATATACATTGCAGAAGACAAAAGATACGTCTATTATAACTATCTAACATAAAATAGTAGAAACAAATTATCCCTTCAAAAAGTGCCCGCAGAAAATGTGTGAATAGCGAATTTCAATTTTATTTTCAGAGAAGTTCACTTTTTCCGCATTATCGGGCATTATCCACTTTGTCATCACAAAGAAAATGGACGTTCACTCAGTCTATATCAAAACAGTATTTTTTTTCTAAATTACTAAAAAGGTGTTCATTATTTTATTATTTGAGAGTATATGAATTTACAAAATCCTGTTAGTTATTAATTAATTTCCTGAGATGTGATGAAATGAATATTATGTTTTACTAAAAGTAAACACTTTAAACCTGAGTTCCGAAATATATTTTCCAATTACGGTGAAATGTTAAAGATAGCATGTACTTCTCAAATATGTTGTCTGCTTCTAAATAGTTTCATAATATATATCTCTCTCTATCGTTAAAGTCTGCACGTGCCTATAAAGTGACTGGGTGAAATTGATAAAAATGAAATTCTTTGCCATTATGTTTTAGAGAGACCTATATGATCTACTAATGCCCTAAAAATTGCTCGTTCTAAAACTCTTCCATTTTTTTGAAGAAAAAAATGACTAAAAAACACTCTCCGATAATTCAAACATCATAATTTGTCACTTTAAACAATTTTCAGTAGGTTTGATGTTGTTTCTAACGTCTGGGTTGACAATAAGATTCTTTGTCAAACTTAAACGAAAAAGTTGTTTGATCGACCAAATCTATACAGTGTGTATAAAAAAAGTAAGTAAAAAGCTCAGTAAAGACAAGAGCCTCCGGCGCAACGGAGCGCTCGATTCCTGAGGGTGTCTCATCAGATACCTCTAGGATGGTGAGCCGCATGAGAAAAAACATCAGTGATACATATAGTTGTGCCTCTTTGAGGCCTTGATATCTGAGCTGACCTGAACATGAGCCAGCAATGAGACGCGAGTTTGATATTGAAGGAAGCTTTGCAGTCCCCCGGGCCATAATGGCTGATTGGCCAAGTTAAAATACATTCTAACATCCGTTTTTATAAAAACAAGCACACGCCTAGTATCGTAGACATTTTGACCTTTGAACTACCTTTGTGACCTTGACGCCGAATAACATGAGGTCCCTGTTACGCATTCTACCTACCCGAAGTTTGGTTAGCAAATCGGGCTTGTGTTAGTAAAAGTACCTTAGTGGGCCCCTTATGGGCCCTGCCCCATTGGGCCCGCCGGGGGGGAGGCCGCTGTACATTCCAAGGAAACCTCTTCCGCCTCCCCTGAGGATCATTCGCCACTAAGTTTGTCTAAATCCATTGAATGTGAGAATGTGAATTATTCCTAACAGGGCCCCTACCTCACAAAACTTTTTCCGCCCCATTGGGGCCAAACGGGGAGCCACCCTGGGCATGTGTCATAAGAAATCATTATTCAGCACATATAGAGGTCATCTACACACAAAGTGGCTAACAAACCTTATTTTGGATTTAGAGACAAAGCTAAATAACCAAACCAAGGAATGAAACTTGGCTTAATTGACCTTGACCTACCATATGTTGAACCCTTTGACCCCACAATTACATTGAGGTCACTGTACAACATCTACACCTGCAAGTGTGGTTACAAACGGACTTGTTGTAAAAATTATCTTATTTGGGCCCCTTATGGCCTTGCCACCATGGCCCCCAGCGGGGCCTGTTTACCATTTCAGGACCCTCTTTCTCACGCCCTGAGGATCACTCCCGAAAACCAAGTTTCGGTTCTAAAATCACACTAATGTGAATGTGAAAATTACTCACTAACAGGGCCCCTACCCCTCCCAAACTTTGCGCCGCCCCTTTTTTTTTTATTTTTGTGGGGCCAATACCGGGGGCCCGGCCGGCCCCCCCCCTACCCTGGGCGATGTTGTCATGGGAGAACATGAGGAGCAGCACATATAGAGGTATCTCCACACCAAGTGCTTAACTAAACTACTGCTGGAACTAGAGAAGAAGACGTTTTGAAAACTACCACTTTCTGGCCGCTTTTGGGCCCTGCCGCTGGGCCCCTCTGGGGGCACAAAGGGGTTGACCATTGAGGACCCTTGAATCCGCTACCCCCTACGGATCATTCTGCAAGTTTGGCCAAATCCAAATCATGCAGTGAAGAAGAACTGAAAATGTCTAAAAGTTACCACTGGACGCACGTAACGCACCGACGCACGACGAACGACGTACGACGGAACAAAAAGCCGATCGCAATAGCTCACTTGAGCCTTGGCTGTCCAGGTGAGCAAAAAATCAAAAATATTTTTGTGATTTGAGATTATTTTTTGTTATATCCTAGCTCACAAAAATAATCTTTAGGATTGGCCAAGGTGGTTCACAGTGACATGGAAATATATTCACCATCCACTGACGCATTGGCAAAAGAAGGTATATCCCCAAGAATCGTGACGTCACGACTCGGTATAATCCGCTATACCGATATCGGACGTCACAAAAGCGCCGCCGACCTGGTGTAACACAAACGTGCGGCCGGACTCTCCGCAAGCTGTGCGTGCGACGTTCATGCAGCGCGGGATCACAACACGTACCTTCCCAAAATTAGTTTGGTCACTCATCTTCTTTCCAACTTCGCTTATTTTTAATTTTTGAATACTAGGATATAAAATCGAAAAATAGTACGCACGTGCAACTTTTTCGAGCACCAAGTGGAAATTAAATGGATTCCTCTCGGTGACTGGCATAGAAGTACTATTTTCTCGGTGGCTGCGCCCGCTCACGAAAACTAAGTGACTTATGCCAGATCACCCTCAGAAATCCCATAATTTCCACTGGAACCTCTCAATGGCATGATATTGTGTTTCAATATGAATATTGTACCGTGGACCTAAGCTATCAGATGACATTGTTGGTATTAAAAGTATTTCACGCATGAGTGAGCACAACCCACTTTTGTGCAAGCGGCCAAAAATGCATTTGCGCACAGAACTGTGTTCTTATAGTCAATATTTAATGACTCATAGACTGGTGCTGCCGAAGCTCTCAACTGATGTGCACAAGTATTGAATCCTCCGCATGATCAGAGAAGAGGTAACATCAATTTTGTGGCAAAGAAAGACAAAAATGAAGCAATGGTTCAGATATACCACCTTAGAAAAGAAGAAAATTTTCTCTTTGCAAGATGAACTGTGAATTGAAAAAAGGTGTTTTCTTCTTTTTTAGGGGGTGGGGGTGGGTTGTATCTGAATCATTGCTTCATTTTGTCCTTCTTATCACAGAATTGATATTAGCTCTTCTCTGAGCATGCTCAGGATTAAAAAACGAAGCAAAATGAAGCAATGATTCAGATACAACCCATCCCCCACCCCTTAAAAAAAGAAGAAAATGCCATTTTTTCCAATTCACAGTTCATCTTGCAAACATGACATTTTCTTCTTTTCTTAGGGGGTATATCTGAATCATTGCTTAAATTTTGTCTGTTTTGCAACAAAACTGATATTACCTCTTCTCTGAGCATGATGAGGATTGAATATTTGTGCACATTAGTTGAGAGCTTCTGCAGCACGGGTCTACGAGACATTAAATACCGACAATAAGAACACAGTTCTGTGCGTAAATGCATTTTTGGCACAAAAGTGGGTTGTGCTCACTCATGCGTAAAATACTTTCAATACCAACAGTGTCATCAGATAGCTTAGGTCCAAGGTAAAATATTCATATCAAAAAAATAATCTCTAGATCATGAAATTTTTATGTAATACATTTTTTTCTAAGTGTCTACTTTTTTTATGCACACTGTACTTGGGCTAAGAATATGATATTTCTTGGTTCAGAAGTTACTTACCTTGCAAACGAGATGTAACGGAAGTCTCTGTTGAGTCCATTGAGACGTTGCATATCATCTTCACTCAATTCAAAATCTAGCGCCTGAAATTGACAAATGAAAGAGATTGGATAACAGTAAATTTATGATGGTGAAAAAACACCATGATGATGGGTATATTTTAAAGACATAGGCTAACATTTGGAGCTTCAGTTTAAAACTACTGTCAAAATGTGATATCTGAGCTACATAGTAATGATTAAATGGACAAATAAATACCCTAAAATACAAAAGTTTGGAAAGTTATGATGCAACTGGCAAGATATGCATGAATGAACAGCGCCCATTAATTTCCACTGTAGTGGAGTACAAAATAGCATAGATCTACATACAGTAAGTATATGGGGGGAAATTGGAATGGTGAATCCGGTCAACAAGAGTACCCGTAGATTTTCTCTTTTTTAAAGCACTACTAAATCATTATTTTAAAATGCAATTTTTTTCAGGGCTTCATTTTTGGACCTTATCTAAGACACTTAGAACATGGAGGATTATTTAGCTCACATTTTTTGTGTGTAAATTGTGGTCATTATTAGCCCGTGGCTTCAAAAGAAATGTATCTGTAGACTCTGTACGTATGTCCATAAATTTATGTTTGTTAAACTCAGTGCATAGTTTTAATAAAAGTTGAAAAACAAATCTCCAGTTGCTTTTTAGATCAATGTATATCATCTATTCATGTCATGAAGATCACACGCTCTGAACAGCTTCGATTTTGTCAAAGATAATGTGTACATAGACAGGGATGTCCTGCTAGCTGGAAATTTAAGAATATGTCACTATAAACAATTTCAGGTAGGTTTCCCGCTGATTTTTTTTTTATAAAGATTGATAAAAACCTTGTCAGATTGACCAAAACTTTACATCGACTTGAAGATCTGTTTCATTTGATCAGTAATAAACTCTGGTTTTTCCTACCTCCATGTTTTCTCTGATTCTTGATGGCGTCACACTTTTCGGAATAACCGAAATCCCTCGTTGCAGGTGGAATCTTATCAGGACTTGGGCGGCCGTCCTCCCCTTGGCCTTGGCGATGTCAAGTACCACGGGATCCTCTAACAATACGGGGTCGCCTTCTCCAACGCTTCGGCATAATATGAAGATGAGAACATGAACTTTTTTAAAGCAAATATAGACATAGTCCATTTAGAATAGCAAGATTAGAATTTAGAGCCTGGAAATTTATTCAAAGTTCATTGTGTCATTACGTGTACCTGCAACCAACAAGATCTGTCACGGCATTGAAATGCAAATTATGTTCGCCGATGCAGAGAACTTCAGGAAACAGCCATACAAGTGCTACTGCGCACGCTCAAAATTCCCTTCAACTGACCCCTAGGTCACTAGAAGTTTCATAATAAATGCAAATCTTGACAAAGGATGCTCTCGACAACCTGATAGTTTGCTGGACAAAGCAACAACTCATGTACGGCAAACTGCATATTATATATTGAAAATGTATTCTTATAAAACAGATCCGGGGGAGCCAAGGTCAACTACAAGGTGGACATCATCGTACATTTACTTTCAAAATGACCCGCAAACAAGAAATTATTCTTCGATCTCATAAACCCCTAAACAAGTATTTTCAAATCAAGTCTGACCCAAGCTTTTGTACAAGTATACCCTAGGTTTTTTTTCTGATTTGGATACACTTTTTACTGTAAACACGTACATTGCCATTCTGTGAAAACAAGCCCTTTATTTCCGTGTTTTTGTGCGCGAACATGGTGTCCTCCTTGTAATGACAGTGGTCCCCCCGGAGAGAACAAATGAACGAAATATCTCATCACTAAGTTCCAGAAAAGAAACATCCATAAATTTGAATGCGTTATGAAACTGTCTATTAATAGAGCGTTTTCATAACATATTCAAATTCCATGCATACCTTTGAAACAAAGGTCGTTCTTGACTACCTTAGATCTTGGCCGAACTATCAGGTTGTCGAGAGCATCCTTTGTCAATAGGCTATAGTATGCATAAGATTTGCATTTATTATGAAACTTCTAGTGACCTAGGGGTCAGTTGAAGGGAATTGTGAGCGTGCGCAGTAGCACTTGTATGGCTGTTTCCTGAAGTTCTCTGCATCGGCGAACATAATTTGCATTTCAATGCCGTGACAGATCTTGTTCACCGCACCAGAGGAAATTGGCCTTCGGTTCCGGTCCTGTCTTGTTATCTTCGTCCTAGGTGTTACTGCATGGAAAGCAGTAAAGATGACAGGTTCAAATCTTCTTTTTTTCTGATATGTTTGTTAAAATGATAGATCAGCAATTTGCAGTATTAAAATACACAATAGACTTGTCATTTGATAGCGAATATTGTTTCATCACTTGAATCTAATATCTGAACGTTGTGTATTATCTTATTTAAAGGCGGTTGATCTCATTTGCAAACATCCCCGCAGACCAGGAAAAGATAACCCATGCCCTTGGGCTATTAATGAAGGGTATGTCTGTGACAACTGGGGATCAGTGATTGCCTAGAATTTCAAAAATGCAAAAAAAACCAATAGCCGTTTAGTGTACATTCTATGGTAGGAATTTTTTCTTACGAGAAAAAAAAATCAAATCTGAGTCGAACGGTCACTATTATTCCACTAAAACTGAGTTTCTAGCTCCTATATTTTGCTAAAGGTTCCCAGATTGCACTTTCTTCTAAATGCCATTGTATTTACCCAATGTTAATTTTTAGGCATGCAAAAGAGATCCACTGCCTTTAAACTTTATTATTCATCTAAAAATTAAAAAAAGACATTGTCAGTGATTGTTGCAACTAACAAATTACCGTGGCAAAAATAGTTTGCATTTACCTAAACATATTAAAACTTGCAAGTCTTTTCAAACTTTAAAGAAGAAACTGAAAAATTATTCGATAAACGTAATTGTATCTTAAGTCATATATGCGTGTGCATATGCAAATATTCACAAGACACCACTTTCATTAATTGATTAATTGTACCTTGGTTAATTAATGTTATAAATAATGTTTGACTTGTTTCTGTTCATATTGTAGACTTTATTAATTCGTACTTCTTCTGGGATCATGTTTATGAGTTTAAAAAAAAAAAACTTTGTTAGGATTTAACCACATTTACATTCATTTGTTAAGTTTTCTGATTGTAGTTTAGTTTAGATTAGTTTAGTTTAGTTTTGTCTTATTTTGTATTGTACTGTATTTATCATCTGAATGTATGCTTGTAAATTGTAAATATCTGTTTTTTATGCAAATGTGGACAATAAATTCAAATTCAAATTCAATTCAAATGATAATTCGACATTCTTCAGTGATCTGTAGAAATTTTATGGCTGAAGAGAACATAAGGATTTCATAATAACAGTAAAGTTTAGCAAACCTTGCATGATATTCATTAAATTAATTGCATTGTAGTAGCAACTATAAAATCTAAATACCAGGGTGCTATATCTGCCCGTTAGACGAACAGAAAAGCCGTGGGGTGGGGTCATTTTTAAAAGAATTGTTTTTTAGGGTAATTTACATTGCATACGTTTGAAATCAGCCTTATGATAGTAAAAATCAGTAAACATGTAACACGTTTTCGTGTGCATTGTAGATGATGATAACAATAATACCTCGAGGCTTATATTGCGCATATTACTGCCAAATGTGTCTATATGCGCTTTTTGAAAGAAAAAAGAATGTTAAGAAAGATGCTGGCAACTGTAATGATAACTCGGTAAAGTCTTTTTTTAAATAAATATGCTTTTAAGGTGGATAAACTTGAGTGTCGTAGAGGAGTTCTATAATATGATGGGATGATATTCCAGAGTGAAGGGGAAACATAAACGAAAGATCGCTCCCCATAAAACTTTGTCAGAATACTCGGACAATGCGAAGGGTCTTTTTCAGCAGACGGTACATACTAAGTTACATCTTCGAATGTTATGTTGTGAACTTACGCGGGTCTGTCGGGTGAGCCTAGTGGACTGTAGGCCGTTAGTTGTATCCCCTTCGCCTTACAGAAATTCACCAGTTCAACGCACGTCAAATATGGGGACATCTCGATCTGTTGGGTAGGGGAAAAGGATGTGAACAACGATATAGTACAGTCACATCTAGTCTCGGTTCCAGACCCTGCAACTTTTTCTTCCTGCGAGTATCAGTTCGAGTGCGACGGCAGTCCCTCAAGAGACTAGTCTTAGTCAAAGCAGTTGACTGAAGATAGTAATTTTCTTATCAATATAGGATGGATTAATCTAAACGTCTGGAAGCCAGGCTAAGTCACATCGTAATCTATCCTTTATTCTGTTATCAGTATATTTTCTTCAGTTAACATCACGTTTTCAGCAATCTCCATAAGGTATGGTATTGTCACGACGCCATTTGAGGACTATTGCGATTTCTGCATCATAGCTGATACCATTATCTATATTTCCCCCAATTTTTTTTAACAACACCACCGTCATCATCATCATCATCATTATTATTTTAATTGTCATTATTATTATTATTATTATTATTATTATTATTATTATTATTATTATTATTATTATTATTATTATTATTATCATCATCATCATCATCATCATCATCATCATCATTATCATTATTATTACTATTTCAATTATTCATCTTTCAGTCACAAACACTAGTCTTACAGAGTACGCTGCAATTCTTATTATTACCGCACTTTCCAGTAGATCCCTATTTCATTCAAAGGCGCAGGTGCGGAGCAGCAATGTGTATAAATCGCCTTACTGAGGGACGAAAATGAGATCGGCGAAAATCGAAACGCAACCTCCTCTCTGCGTGAAAAACAGAGAACTATCCACTTAGTGTGTAGGGCAAGGCCAAACAGCGTAATTTTCCGTAGTCCAATCAGTGGTATTTTACAAATCCCTAGTGATGATTATTTGAATATTACCTAAAACCCGTTTGTTATTAAAATCCATTTGCGCGTTTTTGCGAAGATTAATTAATTATGACGCATATTTAGAACGTCAAGACCAAGTACATTTTATCAGTGTACAAACTACCGGGGACTTTCACCATGTGCAAAATTAATCAAGTGGCTGGAATGTCACTCCGTCATATCCTCGTTCGCAAATTAGGGAGAGCTTGACAACCTGCGCAGCCACAATGCTTCTGTGAATCCGTAGATGTTTGAAAACTGAATAGGAACTTTGATGAGGCATTTGAGAGCAACCATTCTGTAAATAATGCAGGACTGTGTAAATGGCTTTTGTTAAATTCATTCAAAATAATACCTTCACCAGTACAATGCGATGTGAATTAATGTAGAGCCACAGGTCTTCGTTAATATTAAAGTGATAGGCTAACATTGTGGTGCTTCAATCTAAAAAAAATTGTCAAACTTTGATATCTGAGCTACATAGTAGTGTTCAAATGGACAAATAAACACCCTAGAATACAAAATTTGGAAAGTTACACTGCTAATGGCAGGTTATGCATGAATAAACAATTAAATCTCGGGGCGAGTTTTAATAGCCTAGGTGTACACACAGTAAGTCTATGGGAGGAAATGGGCAAGTGAATCTGGTCAACTTACGATTTTCATTTTTTTTTAAAGCACTAAATAATCATTTGGAAATACATTTTTTTCAGGGCTTCATTTTTAGACCTCATCAAAGACACTGGTATTATGGGGAATTATGTGGCTCAGATTTTTTTAACTGTGGTAAATGTTAGCCAATACCTTTAATAACATAGTTGTACCGACCGAGTCTGAGAAATTGCTATAGATGGTGATTCCTTCTTCTACGAATGGAACTGAAGAACTTACCTCATTAATAAATATCATCAACGCGTTGATAAAAAATTGGATGACAAATGTGTTTTCTCATTAGCAACTCCATTTCGATCAATTCTTAGTGCTATTTTTCAATACCAATCTGGAGACTACCGAACTTTTTTCTAAAGCGCTATTTTGTCTAAGTACACCATAACTCTTCCACAAAAATTGATGTTTAAGATACAAAATAGTTTTAATATCATTCATACCCACCTGAAGGTTACAAATAGGATGCTTCGGTGGTAGATCCAAGATTCTCTGTAGTTGACTTTTATTAAAATTGCAGACGCCAATCGTTCGAGTTAAACCTTTATCGACCAACGTCTCCATGGCCTGGAAAAAAAATAGTATGGCTTCCAGTAATTAAAAGGAGGAAGGTTCGTACGTACTTTCGTTTATCATTACACCTCAATACAGTGATATATTTGACATAACCCATCATTACTGATGGGTTAAAAATCACTCAACATTTGTAACTACAATGTACAAAGTACAATCTCCAACTTTACTCAATAATAGGTAAAGAAGTAGCAGTATCAGAAGCGATAAGCGATAGTAGTAGTAGTAGTAGTAGTAGTAGTAGTAGTAGTAGTAGTAGAAGTAGTAGTAGAAAAAGAAGAAGGAGAAGTAGTAGTAGTATTAGAAATAATAATAGTTGTAGTAGTGATAGTCATACTATAGTAGTAATAGCAGCAGGAGGAGGAGGAAGAGGAAAGGGGAGGAGGAGCAAGTTACTACCATCTTCGTATCCATCCTACCTTCCACGTGTCCACGAAGTCGACATCATTGTCTGCTAACATCGTACCATCGGGACCCAATGGGAAGATGCCTTGTCCTTTCTGTAAATTACGAAAAATATAAACGGATAAAGTATTACATGTACCTTCATGTCTTCACCATTGGGATGGGGCAAAATTGATATCGTACCATGTAAAATTATTTGCAATGTGATTACATAATTTTTGGTGTAACGTCTGGGGTTTGGGGAAAAACGTACGCAGTGTTAAGGCCTACATACTAAGTGTAAAAAGAAAATTTGTCAAGTAAAAACTATACATCAGATTATACTATTTTTTTGGAGGTGGTTTGAATAAGATATCTATAATCAGTTATATGGAATTCATGCTTATTTTTAAAGTTATGTGAAAATACATGTTTGCAGTTTACCCTACAACTTTAATTGATACTAGAGGTGGCTAGGTTGATTCTTAATGAATATGAATAAAGCATTCATCTACCCTGGACCTTGATGCGAAGATAACATATCAGAGTTTCCAATGTGCGATATCCACAACCATTGTCTATTGCTATTGTGTGAAGACGAGGCACACACTCTCACACACACCATTTGGTTTCTGTACAGTTTCAATTGTGTACAGGGGGTTGGATATTGAGCAAAATCTTAACCCTGCCTTTAAAAATAAGCATGAATTACGTAAAACTTTTTATTGATATCTTATTTAAACCACCACCAACAAAGCTGTCCAGTATCCAGCTATAACTCATATTCAATGCTAGTATAATCTGGTGTATAGTTTTTGTGTTATTAAATACCGAACTTGACAAAGTTTATTCTTAACACCTAGTTTAAATGGTATAATTATAAGTTTATGTGTGTAAAATGTATGTGTATGTGTGCGTCAGAACTTTGTGTAGTTTCAAAATACATAATTTAGTTATGGTGAGTTATGGTACATCTGAGTCGTGCATGGCCATACCCCCCCCCCCTGAAATTTGAAACATTCAGAAAATCACGAGGTTTTAACAGTGTAATTCGTAGAATGTAGGTATTTGTTTTTGTTTTTGATTTGTTTATTTACCTTTTCGCCCCGTAATGGTTTTCGCCCTCCATAAGGTTTTACCCTGGCGCCACCCGTGCTACAAATTTGTGTAAGATTATCGTTTAAACGTAACAAACCTGAAACGAGAATGGCCAATGCATCAGATACATGTCAACGTAGTCCAGTCCTAGTAACTTTAGTGATTTCTTGCAGGCATCTTCAACATCGGATGGTCTTCCATCTACCGCCCAGAGCTAAAATCATCAAAGAGATTTGAAAAAATATTTATTAGCCTGAGTTATGATTATAATATTCATAAATTCATTGACGTGCACATACTGAAATTTGTATAGACAACTTATTTGTGGGCCAAATTTTACATCTATTTTCAAAATGTTTCATTATGATACCTAAGATATTGTACAATGAACTTTAAGTCTGATATATTTAGAAATGCTCTTGGTCCACCATGTTTCAGTATTTATTCAGTTCAATTCAATTCAATAAAGGTTTTATTTATATTCAGACATGGCAGCCAAGGGCTGAATTGTGCATGATTTACAAACATTGTGCAAGTAATAACTAATATAATACATCGAGGTAAAAAGGCATATAACTCCAGGAGTATTGGAATAGGCCTACATAATAGAATGATAATATTATAATTTCTGAAAACAACTACAAGCATTTTTTTTCACAGAACTCAAGTTCGTATTTGATGAATTACTCAATCGCAAAATTAAGTTAATCCTGGCTGTTTTTCAAATGTGTGTTGCAGTTGCAGAGGACACTTTTTAGTGGTAACTCGGCCACCTGCCACTTTTTCTGCACTGTTAGCACGTTGTCAACTTGAAGAGGAATCTCCCTCGGATCTTCAGCCCCGTTTTGTCGTGTGTGTGTGTGTGTGTGTGTGTGTGTGTGTGTGTGTGTGTGTGTTTCAATTGCTGTGTTCACCGTTCACACACTTTCAAAAATGAACAAGGTTACGCTTTCATCACGAAAAGACCTTAATTTACCCCCCAAACATGGTCACTCAAACTAATATTACTAGCTTATTTGAAATGCGTTATACATGTAATATTGATAACCCGTTTTGAAAAATTAATGTTAGGTGGATTTCTTTTTCTCAAAAATCCACGCATGGACAAACTGCAATCCGACCGATCACAACCCATCCAATTGACAAAAGTCATACGTCAAAATGATAAACGATTTATCCAAAATATTTACCTTTGTCGTGACAAAAATGTCCTCTCTTGTGATGGTTCCATCGTCTATCTTCTCTTTTAGTCCTGCACCAACTTCGCCTTCGTTAGAGTATATATAGGCACAGTCGATATGTCGATAGCCCGCGTCGATGGCTTCCTTTACGGCAATTCGGACCTGATCTGGTTTGGACTAGTAAGAATGAGATTAAAGGTGATAATTGTGTATGTGTGGCCTTATCGACGCAAAAAATAACTGTTAAAATTACACCAATTTTTCAAATACACTTATTTGATTATTCAATACATACATAACATTACATACATAATATATTAAATATACATAATATATATTATATAATATATATAATACATAAACTTAAAATGAATGATCTGATAATAGTAACAATAATAATCATACAATTATTATTATTATTATTATTATTATTATTATTATTATTATTATTATCATCATTATTAATATAATTACTATTTGTAAAAAGTAAATATTAAATGAAATTGATAACTAATGATTACCAAATAGGTGGAATTCGGAGTATCATACATGTATAGGTGGAATTTAGAGTATCAAAGCCTGTGATGATTCTTATGTTTGAGAAGGTCATTCAGTACATGCCATTTTTGCAAAGGCTCCATCGCCAGTAATCGTGGAACTTGTGTACATTCAAATACTTGTCTAAAGATCAGAATTTGTACTTGGAGGGTGCGAGTTCAGTTTGCACAATCACTTTACATAATGGTTGCCATCTGTACAGTAAGTATTAAAATTGCCAAACCGTTGTGCAAACACATGAGTGAGTTTAGTTACCATGTAAATTGCAGTTTCGGACTGGGGGGGGGGAGCAAAAGTGAAAAATGTCAAGTACTACCGAATTTTGCGCGCCGAAAAATTGATAACTGTGCATGTTTAACGTATCCTTACATGGCATATTATGATTTTTTTTCAAGTTGATAAAACGTTTTTTTTTTGGGGGGGGGGGGCAAATCAATATGTTTGCCCGCCCTCAATATTTTCATTGGGGCGGCGACTGTCCCCCTTGCCATCCCAGGATCGACGCCCCTGTGTACATGTAAGTCTACCTTTCAAAATATTGTTTGATCATTCACCTTCCAGGTTAGAAACAGTCTAAAAGATTTTGTAGTTACAAAAGGTTTGTTTCAAAGTAGCTTTACAGTATAGTTACAAGCATGCTCGTATAGTTTTTTAGTGTAAATATCAGAAAGTATCATATGAGATGTTTCAGTTATTTTTACGACATCTATTCAAAATATAAACCTAAGACCTCCAGCAAATCATAATTTGCTTGTCCCTGGACCCGGCCAATTAAAAGGAGCTTACGGTGGTAGGCATCAGTCATGCATAAATTTGACGACATGCATGATTTGCACATGATCTTCTCCAATGAGTTATCACAACATTTACTCACACACACACACACACACACACACACACACACACACACACACACACACACACACACACACACACACACACACACACACACACACACACACACACACACACACACACACACACACACACACACACACACACACACACACACACACACACACACACACACACACACACTGACACAAAAGCAAGGGCGCACTATGTACCCACCTCATAGAACAAGCTAGAGAGGTTACAGTATGTCTGTCAACCTCGCATAATGAGGTTTTCGATTACAAGTGATAGCTGTAGTTTATATAGGCCTACCATAATTAGTACTGGTAGTCATAGTAGTGGTGTGGCAGTGTTAGTAGCCTGTTGCGGTGGTGGTGGTGGTAGTAGTAGTAGTAGTAGTAGTAGTAGTAGTAGTAGTAGTAGACTAGTGTTGTGTATAATAATTATGATCATGACATTTTAGATTGCTACGAAATCCACCTCAAACCTGCGCTAACGGCGCTTATTCATTCCATAAGTAATGTATTGGCTTGTGCAAGCAGCAGTAGGTTAGAATTAAGTAGGAGTTTACAGTACACGTTTGGCATGCACATTATGCACTTATTTGATTCATATCATGTGTCTACTCATCTATGAATGTAAATAATAATCACCATTATGTCTCTTGGTGAATATGATTAGACAAGTAATACAATGAGTCTTACCTTCCAAGTGCCCAGACCAAACAGAGGGAACGAACGCCCATTCGCCAGCTTTACGTTGATATTTCTCGCCGCCATTGTTCCTGTTCGGCCGTATCGGTGCAGAATGACAACTGTTCACGATGCTATATAAACAGCACGGCTGTACTACAATAGTAATCATTTGCAGATAAAACGGCGTGACCTCGTCCTTACTATTCAAAGGTAACAGATTAATACGGTGGGGGGAGGGGTGGGGTGAATTGACCGGCACTCTCAGATTTTTCGTCAGTGGTGGTGAACGATAAAAATAATATGACCTTTATATTCATTATCATTGTCTGGGTAGTAATAGTACTAGGCGAGTTATTAGCTGCAGTAATAGAAGTAGAAGTAGTAGTAGTAGTAGTAGTAGTAGTAGTGGTATTTTCTTACTTGTCATTATGCTTGTAAGAGCCTTATGCAATAATAATAATCATAACAGTAATGAAGATGATTACTTCTACTACTATACTACTACTATACTACTATACTACTACTACTACTTCTACTACTATACTACTACTACTACTACTACTACTACTACTACTACTACTACTACTACTACTACTACTACTACTACTCTACTACTACTACTACTACTACTACTACTACTACTACTACTACTACTACTACTATACGAGCAAACTTTCCTCACTCAATGATGATCGTTATTATCGCTTTGTAAAATTAAGAAACCCGAACTGTTTACTTTAGACAGACTGGTACTTGAATCTCGTTACTATCGAAAGTAAATGTAGGTTAAAGTTAAAGTCCAGGGTTGAATTCAGTTAGATAGACGGAACTATTATTATCTTCCTTTTCACCGCGTTATCGTATTCTGGCGAATACGCAGCTAGCTCTCATTTTCAGCAACCGAACAGTTTCATCGACGATGCAACAAGAATACAGTACGCTAAAGGTTCGGGGATAGATAGACTATTCCACTCATTCATTAAATAAAATATTGGTTTTAATATTATTTCTGTTTTGGGGGTTGGTGGGAGGGCAATTTTGATTATGGACTATATCCATTTACTCATGCGCCTCGTATATGCTACAGGTATTCGGTATGAAGTCGTGTCACAAATATTTTGATTGATAAAAATCTTTACGGGATGAATGGCTCAGTTTGTTTTGTTTATCATTTGGGAGTACACCTCGTGATCAAAGTCCAATCAATGCGTGTATTGAACTTAAACCATCAATTCCTTGTACCGGTCAGCCCTTATAATTATAACTCAGATTTGTGTCAATTATACTGAACTTGAACCATTAATTCTTTTAATGGTCAGTCTTTAAATGTTATAATATTACCCCAATTCCTGTTATGTTTTTACCAGAATTGGATGTAAATAGCGAGTGGAATCACCACATTCTTGGTAGATTGATACAATTTTACCACTTAGACGAAAAATAAATGACTAGGGATAATTTGACAGAGGTTAATAAGATAATTTGAGTTTTATCAGTGTGAAATTTATAATTTGGTAAAAAAATATAATTAAACTAGGCCCGCGTAATTAATTCATGCATATCAGTTAACGTTTGCACGGTTATAAAATATATTGGATGCACGTGTACATGCATCAAATTTCTAGCGGCAATAAATCTGTTCTTCGATGAGTAAATTGATACATAAAGGTATACACAAACAAGCATGAAATAAATTAGAGCACCCTTTTCAGAAAATTTATGTATTATTTCATCCCCCCAAATCGACACTCAAGTTCAAATATTTCAAGTAATCTTGACGTTGGAGCACTGCTATTACAAGTCACCCTTGCTCAAGCCTCGAGTCAAGTCGAGACAAAAGTTCTCGAGTCGCCAGACAAGTCAAGCCATTGCTTTTTTTTTTTTCAAGTGAAGACATGTCAGGTCACATAAGTGCTCACGTTAAGTAAACACTCGCGTTTTCCTTGAAGTAAACTCGAATCACTCATCGACTGGAGTCAAAATATTGTAGAATCAGAGTCAAGTCAGAGTAATTTTCACTCTTGACTCAAGTCAAGTCAAGTCATTTAGGGAAACATCGAGTCCAATAAAGTGAAGTAAAACAAACTGCACCTCGAGTCGACTCGAGTCATTGCCAGTGACTTGACTAGCATAAGAGCTATTTTACACGACCGTTGCTCTCATTCTTATTCACGAAAGTTAATAATACCAAATTATGAGTGTGTCTGGTTAGTAGCCCACTCCGTCTGCGTGATCAAGCAATACACCCTGGCACGTAAAATCATTGAATAAGGTATACTAAGCCATCTCATATACGTAAGCACCACGCACACACACACAAACACACGACACACAACACACCACACACACACACACAACACACACACACACACACACACACACACACACACACACAACACACACACACACACACACACACCACAACACACAACACTCACACACCATACACACACACAGGCTACACACACACACACACACATACACACCACACGCCACACACACACACACTACCCCATCACACACACACCACACACACACACACACACACACACACACACACACACACACCACACACACACACACACACACACACCACACACACGACCATCACACACACACACACACACACACCATCACCACACAACTCACACACATCCACACATACACACACAACCATACACACACTCACACATACACCACACATACACACAACATATACAACACATTACACACATCCACAACATACACACACACACACCTCACACACACACACACACACACACACCATCACACACACACATCACACACCCATCAACACACACACTCAATTGACTTCCCCCACACACACACATACACACACACACACACACACAACACGACAACACACCACACACACACCTACACACACTCACACGGACACACACACAGACACACACATACACACACACAGACACACGCACACACACACACACACGACCAACACACACACACACACATCACACACCACACACCACACACACCACACACACACACACACACACACCATCACACACACACACTCACATAGACAACACCCACACACACACATACACACACACACACACACACACACACCTACACACACTCACACGGACACACACACAGACACACACCAATACAACCACAGGACACACGCACCACACACCACACACGCACACACACACTTTTACACACACAACACACACACAACACACACACACACACACCACACACACACACACAACACACACACACACACATCGATTAAAGAATGCTATCTTGTGCTATACTAGACTTTGAAAATGATTTGAAACTAAATCTTTTGATACTACATGTATTTTCTCATACCGAGCTTTTGGTGGCTTGTAAAATAATGATGACACTATGCGGGGGAAAAATCTTGATTTTTGTTCAATATTACATAACACGTAAAGTGGCAACAATCAAGTACTACATAATAATGTGATAATTAATTTTTAGTTCATGATTAATGCATCGTCTTCATTATGAAAGCGAGGGCATTCCAGGCTTTCATAATGAAGACGATGCTAGCTACACCTCCTTTGTCATCGCGGTTTATCTGGTATGCGGGCTGGTATGGCAAGTCGACCACAATATCTAGGCGTTCCGATGACCGCCGCTGTAGAAAAATTGTAAAATTTGGGAAATTGCATTGCCTTCGAAAAATGGCCCTAGAATCAAAACGCCTTACTCAAAATCAATGATCTTGGTATTATTTTATTGGAAAAAGAATGTTCTAACCAACAAAATAAAAATTAATGACATTTTGCAAATAATGGTGAAGAAATTAGCGATTATACTCGTAGCATTCTTTCTGGGCCACCCTGTATAGCTGCCCGTCCAAAAAACCTGTGATAGGGGTAATTTTGCTGGTTTCCCTTCCAAAAGCCACGGGGGTTCAAAATCGTAACTCATTTCCATCTTCAAAGGGGTATCTCTAAGAATTTGGAACAAGCATATGTGTATGGTTGACCGTCTGAGTGGTGGGAGGGGGGCGACTACACATCACTGGTCCAGTTGATTCCAATACCTGTAAATCGTTTTAAAGGCGTTTGAATGCACTCTCTGAGAATCAACTCATGAAATCACATGAGTCACAACAGACTTATAAATCATTAACAATTAACATATCTCGTCAGTAATATAAACTATCAATTGCATGTGTTTTCATTTATTTAAAATTCAGTATACATCATATCAAGACACAATACGTAACAATGAAGTTAAGAACTGATTACAATCGTATGCCTTTGTGCAGTAAGGTTACAATTGCAGCTGGATATTATTTTTTATTTCATGCATTTAAGTGTACTGCATGCCAAACTAATCATATAAGTTTAACTACCATCGTGGATTTATCAATATAATGGTTTTTAATTATATTTAATAACTAAATTACATTATCAAATTTGTAGACCAACTATTGGAATTATAAAATTGTAATATGATTGGTACTCAAAAGGGGGAAACGGATGAAAAATATGGAAAAAAATGCTCTCACATTGGATCAAGATCTAAACCTTTTCTATCTGGAGTACACATTCAGACCTTACGTTTTAAAATGTAGATTACTAAGGTGAAGAAGAAATGTACTAAGATTCAATGTTAGATAGAATTATATAATGCCCTAAATATTCAACTACGCGCCTGGAGTACACCATTTCACTTATTTCATTTCCAAACATAAAACATAAAAATGTAACAAAATGATAAAATGACAAGCATAACACAATTCCAGTCAAAACTACAATGTAATTAAGAAATTCTTAAACTATTATTTTCACTTCTGATCATAAAAAAAATGATGTAAGAAGAACTTGACTTATTTTAAACAAAATACTTAATTAAATGCAAAATATTAATGACAAACAAAATGACAAACAAATGAAAAATACGAAACTTGACCTTTTCGTTAAGCTAAAAGAAAAAAATGTTTGGAAATGCAGTACCCGTAATAAAGCACACTAAGTGTTTGTACCTCACTCGTGTTATTTGTTTTCAAATTTCTTAATTCTATAGCCCGATAATCGGTGTCCGATATACTAATGTTAACAACCCATTTTTGGCTGAAAATGGATTTATCGCCTTTTGAAAAGGAACATTTGAACTGTTGGTCATAATGAAGTCATTTTGTTATTTAGGAGTTTTTGACTGGTCACAATCCTGAGATTGTACTTTAAAGAGAATACACAGTATTGGTTGATTATATAAAATCTTTCATCAAACTTTTACATTTCATTAGTTTCCAGGTGAGAGTAAATTACATTTGCATTATAATGTGGGACTAATTCACTTCATATGCAATAAAAAGTTTAGGGATTGGCAGTTTGAATACCCGACTGAGTCGACTCAGTTGCTGCAGTGTGAATGGCATAGTCCCACGTATGGATTTCTGTGTTATTACTTTGTCAGCATTGGGGATTTGTGCAGTAGATTTTTCAAAAACGGAGTGTTCTGTTGTTTTCAACTACTCTCTCCGTAATAAAGTGACATTTTTAGAATACCATCTGTTCACAGAAGGTTTGAAAGCAGCTGATATCAAAATGATGTTGTTCTGCAAGTAATCACCCAGTAGGCCTACTGTGTATTCTCTTTAAAGTCCAACTCAGAAAGAAATCAAAGAAATAAAATTCAGCTTTGTCTAAATGTGATCGAGTTGATATTGGGTCCACGTTCTGCTTCTGGTGTTTAAAGGTGCATGCACTTGTTGAATCAGCCCAGTTTGTACAGTTTTCTATTAGAATGGGTAGTGTTTGCAGTTCTTTGCCCTGCGTGATGTAGAAAAAAAAATGAGCGGTACGTTTATGGAACAAATCAAGTGAACATCGTTCATATATACCATCATCTGATTCTTTGTAATTATTGTATCTGAATAAAACATTCAAATGATTGCTAAAAACACGCGTACTTCTAAAGTGATTTATTTCATCACATATTGAATTACGTGATGACAATGGTTTATTGCCCATCGTTAAATCATAAAGAAAGAAATTTAATCGTTTTCAGTGGTGCTTCTATAAGCAATTTATCAAATTAAAACGTTCAAATGATTTCACAACACACCTGTACTCCGGATGTTATTTTCCTCATCATATATCGATTGACACGTAGCAATGGTCTATCTTCCATAATCAATTCATTAACAAAATATTTTAATCGTTTATGTTCTGGTGTATTCTACGCGAAACAACCCCCAAATTAATTTACTGTAATTTTGCTACGTAATAAATTGACCTTTCAAGATAATGACGCAATACTGTATGAATATCTTTGTATTGCAAGTGCAAAATTAAGGGGGTATACCCCATCGCTTACCCAAAATTGCATTTTCAAATGGTGGATGTTAATCACTGCGTACGCCAAGCGTACGGTAGAGTGGGTATAGTGGGTACTGGAAATATTACGGTTTGTGTTGGCACTTTTTGAGTTAAAATGTAACTAATGTTCAGTAATTTGGAAATAAAATTGCCATTTACATTTTCTTTTCACTTCTTGGTAAGAGGGATGTTACTTACGCTCCAAATGCGATGTAATGGAAATTTCTGTCCAGTGCAATCAGGCGCTGTAATTCGGAGTCGTTCAGTTCAAAATCTAGCGCCTGAAAGAGAAAAAAAAGAATGAAATGTGAAGAAAAAAAGAAGAAGAAGAAGGAGGAGGAGAAGAAGAAGAAGATGAAGAAGAAGAAGAAGAAGAAGAATAGAAATAATAATAATAATAACTCGGCATTTATATAGCTCATCATAAACAAGGTAGTGTCTCTATGCGCTTTACATCTAGACAGATTATTACAAAATGTATATATGTATGTATGCAATAGACTAAACAAATTTGTACCAGATTACAGTTGTTATTTATTTTACCCTGTTTTAAACTTTTACTAGCCTCACAAGAGGAGGACGAGGAGGAAGAAGAAGAAGAAG
>JZLH01S0039722.1:52874-64311 GCA_001188425.1 Eucidaris tribuloides
TCAATCTCCAATACAGACTGGACAAAAATAGACGTTACCTAACCTATTCCACAACCTTTAAGTAAACTTGGTCAATAATTGAGGTTACAAATAGGAGTGGGCTATAAATGGGTGATTTTTGGTTTTGCCTAGGTAACAGTTTTCTGTGAGTGCCATTTATCATACTTCAACATGAAAAGACAATAGTTTTTGTCTCGGCTCCAACAAAACAGTATGCAGGGCAAAAATCCAAAATGGCCTCCCTTTTCCTGCCATGACTTCATCATTTTGAGGTCTGTTTACATGCTGTGGGTGTCTTTTCGTTTGTTTTGCGGGTCATACAAACTATTTGTGCTTACAGGAAGAACCATAGACAATGGAGCTTGACTAAATATTTTTTTTTTTTACCAAATTTGCTTCATTGTCCGCGACCAATTAGCATATTTGACTCGCCGGGTGGCTATAAATGGATGATCCTTCAAGGCAACACTAAAAAATCCTATTGGAGTAGTCTGTTGCGCTGATCAGTATGACACCATTGTAAAGAAAATCGGGCGAAAAACGTGGCATTGCTGGCCAAAAACTTGATTTTGAGGGACGTGGTCAAAAAATGCTGACTCATCGTTGAACAAATTTGAAAAAGACGTAACTTTTTTCTTTAAAGACGCTATAACACTGTGGAGACACGTTTAAAAAATTGTCGAACTTTGCTATCTGACATATCTGACAGTGTTTGAATGGACAAATAAACATCTTAGAACACAAAAGTTTGGACAGTTATGCTGTCACTAGTAATATGTGCAGATTCAAATTGGCACTTATTTTCCTATCGGGCGATAGGAAATTCTGCTAACACAGCAGTCTATGGGGGAAAGCTGGAATGGTCTCTCAATGATTTTTACTTTTTGAAAGCACTTACTGATCGTTTTAAACTGCAATTTTTTCAGGGCTTCATTTTTAGACCATGTCAGAGACATTGGTAGCATGGGGAATCATGCAGCTCAGATTTTTTTAAACTGGAAACACTGTTATATACAGTGCCTTTAAAGGCTATCTAGAACAATTCTAGTGTCTATTTATATGTTTTTCAGCTTGATAGATCAATTTGCACAGTCATTGCTTACTTGCTAAAACCTCATCAATTTTATGAATCTACATCACTAGACATATGCTTTGACAAAGAAGCAGTGCAGTTACATGTACATGTACACTATGGATAAATCTTGTACACGTGTATTAGAGGTGTGTGAGATAAATGTGATTGACAATATTTAGGATTATTACGTTGGAAACTTTATGGCAATGGTTGCAGGCAAATTAGTAAAATGACTGAAACAGAGTCTCAATGACATAAATATTGTCAAGAACGTTTAATTTCATGTATTAAGGTAAGATCCCAAGATAATGCTACATGCACAATGTGGTCACTGCATAGTGACAACAGCAGCGGATACTGTCACCCATTTTCCGTACGTTTTGAATACTCTTAGGAGATTTGACAGTGGCAATGATTTATCAGGCTGAAAAGAAAAAACAATTTATGAATACAACAAATGTTGTGCATTAATCTCACACAATATTAATGTATCGCCTATAAATTCCTAGTCTGCCGTCAGTGTGAAATATATTTGCAAATTAAACTGTGTACTATCTGCATTCATAAGGCTGACAGATATCATGCCAGATTTATCTACCGACAAATAACACTCCGCTAATGCTACTAAACTGATATAGTTCAGTGTGACTGGAATATAGACTGAGCTAGCTTGTATTCATTTTGCATTCTTTAAAATACTTGTTGAAAATACTATTTTTAAAGTGACCTAAAGCCATAAGCTGTTTGTTTGTTTTTATCAAGGCAAAAGGCAAGGCAAAAGAGATTCACTGCCTTCTATTTACTACATGATAATTACTTCTTCAGACAAGTTGTATAAAAACAATCTGCATTATGTAATTTATTAATTAAAAGGACTACAATATATGCGTCACATATTACGATTATACATAGATTCTATATGTCTGTTCATTTACGAAAACTTACGTTGGTGTAGATTTAAGATGAGTAGTCGTAAATTGATACTAACCTGTTACCAGCCGCCAGATAAGAACTGTCGCACACACAAATCTTAGGAACTGCAATGAACAACAAAAATAACAAGATATGACATGTAGATTGCTGAAAGTTCAAAACTTTGGACTCACAACTGACAGGAAAAATGAAACCTCCATTTCACAGTTAAAATCTGAAACCTGTTCCTGGGAAGTCACTGTTCAGTACTACGATCATGCCTTCAATTGCTTCAATAATATAATGAGTATATAGAGTATTTCAAAGGTGTCATCTAACACTGTTGTAAAATACAAAAAAACTGTCTAACAAGGTGGGGTCGGTGCAAAATATTGTTAACTCACTCTTTCGTGAAAATTAATAGCGTACATTTGTACTATCCATGACTACTATCAAAGTTTCAAAGGGAAATGAAACGTCTGTGGCGGCACAAATTGTCGCCGAGTCACAAATTGTCGCCGGCGACAATCTGTGACGCTCTTGCTGATCCTAATTTTTTGCCTCACTGGCGACAATTTGTGCCATGAAAAAACCTAGCGGCACAGATTGTCGCCACCGTCACAAATTGTCGCCACTCACTAAATATGTGTGTGTCTGTTCGTGTGTATATGTGTGTCAATGTCAGTGTTTGCTTGTGTGTTTAATTGTGTGTCTGCTTGTGTCTGTGTGTCTACGTGTGTATGTGTCTGTTTGTGTGTCTGTCTGTGTCTGTGTCCGTATATGTCTGTGTGTATCTGTGTGTCTGTATGTGTGTCTGTATTTGTCTGTGTGTTTGTCTTTTGTGTGAGTCTGGGTGTCTGTTTGTCTGTTTGTATGTTCTCTGTGTGTTTGTGTGTGTGCGTCTGTGTGTTCATCTGTGGTTTGTCTGTGTCTGAATGTGTCTGTTCGTGTGTTCATATGTGTCTTTACATTTGTATTTGTCTTTGTGTGTATGTGTCTGTATGTGTCTACTCTGTATGTGTCTGCTGTCTGCTGTGTGTTTGTGTGTTGTGTGTTTGTCTGTATCTGTCTGTGTGTCTGTATGTATGTCTGTGTGTCTAATGTCAGCATGTGTCTAGTCTGTATGTGTCTGTTGTCTCTTTGTGTGTGTCTGTGTGTTTGTCTATGTGTTTGTGTGTCTGTATGTTTGTCTGTGTGTCTAATTGTGTGTCTGTTTGTGTCTGTATGTCTGTGTGGGTATGTGTTGTGTGTGTATGTATGTGTCTATGTATGTGCCGTGTGTGTATGTTTGTATGTCTGTGTGTTTGTCTGTGTGTCTGTGTGTATGAATGTGTCTATTTGTGTCTCTGCTTTGTCTGTCCGTCTGTATGTGTCTGTGTGTGTCTATGTGTCTGTAGGTGTCTGCTGTCTGTTTGTGTGACTGTGTGTTGTGTGTTTGTCTGTATATGTCTGTGGGTCTATTTGTATGTCTGTGTGTTTGTGGTATGTCTGAATATGTCTGTTCGTGTGTCTGTCTGTATGTGTCTGCGTCTGTATGTGTCTATGTGTGTCTATGTGTCTTTTGTGTCTTTTTGTGTATGTTATCTGTTTGTGTGTCTGTGTTGTGTGTTTGTCTGTATGTGTATGTGTGTCTTTTTATGTCTGTGTGTTTGTCTATGTGTTTGTGTGTCTGTATGTTTCTCTTTGTCTGTAAGTGTCTGTGCGTACTATATATCTGTTATGTTTGTGTGTCTGTATGTGTCTGTGTGTTTGTCTGTGTGTTTGTCTGTGTGTGAGTCTATGTGTCTGTGCATCTCTGTATGTGTGTGTGTGTCCGTGTGTGTGTGTCTGTCTGTCTGTATGTGCGTGTTGTGGGTCTGCGTGTTGTATGTGTGTCTAATTGTGTGTCTGCGTGGGTATATCTGTGTGAGTGTGTGTGTGTGTATGTGTGCATTTATGTATAGCCTGTGTCTGCACGTGTATGTTTGTATGTCTGTGTGTTTGTGTGTATGAATGTGTCTGTTTGTGTCATTGTATGTGTCTGTGCGTCTGTATATGTCTGTATGTGTCTGTGTTTTCGATGTGTCTGTATGTGTCTAGTCTTTATGTATCTGTGTGTCTGTATAGTGTATGCATCTGTTTGTCTGCGTGTTTGTCTCTGTGTCTGATTGTGTGTCTCTGTGTGTCTGTATGTGTCTTTGTATTTGCCTGGGTGTCTGTTTACATGTGTTTGTCTTTGTCTTGTGTTTCTGTGTGTGTGTCTCTGTGTGTCTTTATATGTCTTTTTGTTCGTAGTGTGTGGTTGTGGTATGCGTTTATGCGTATATGGGGTTTGTGCATCTGTGTGTGTGTATGTGTGTGTATATATATCCGTCTATTTGAATGTATGTGCCTGTGTGTCTGAAAGTGTATGTTTGTTTGTGTGCTGTGTGTATGAATGTGTGTTTGTGTCTCTGTATGTGTCTGTGTGTTTGTCTTTGCACATATCTGTGTGTATGTGTGCATCTCTGTATCTGCATGGTTGTATGTCTGTATGTGCTTGTATGTGTGCGTTTGCTGTGTGTAAGTTGTAGTTGGTGTGGTGTCGGAAAGAGGATGTAGAAGTTTATGGTGTGCATTTGATGTCTGTAAGTGTCTGTGTTAGCCTGTATGCGGTTGTGAGTGTCAGGCAGACACACAGACACACAAACACACAAAGACACAAAGACATACACATAAAAACAGACATAGACAGACACAAACATACACAACACACAGAAACATTAAGCCACACAAATAGACACGCACAGAGACCCACAAACTCACACACAGACAAACACACAGACACATAGACACACAGACACACCGACACATACACACATATGGACACACAGAGACACACGGGTACATACACACAGACACATAGACACACACAAACAGAACGGATACATACAGATCACAAACAGAGACATACAGACACACGAACAGACACATACCGACACATACAAGCACAGACAACACAAGAGCATACAACAAACACACATACATATATATAAACAGACACATTGACACACATGACACAGAGACACACAGACAAATTTATTTGAATTATTGTACGCTATTATGATTTGACAAATTTCTGACAATTTACATTTCACAAATGCCTGGCAGATATTTTCACCCATTCAGTTACTTGCTACATAAGGGTTCGTTGTGCAGTTGTTTTGTTCCATTCCCTTTCACATGAGTGAAAGTTATCCGAGTAATTATTGACTGAACAAAAAATAGGCTCAATTCGAAGAGGGGGTGGTTACCCAATCTCCAATACAGACTGGACAAAAATAGACGTTACCTAACCTATTCCACAACCTTTACGTAAACTTGGTACAATAATTGAGGTTACAAATAGGAGTGGGCTATAAATGGGTGATTTTTGGTTTTGCCTAGGTAACAGTTTTCTGTGAGTGCCATTTATCATACTTCAACATGAAAAGACAATAGTTTTTGTCTCGGCTCCAACAAAACAGTATGCAGGGCAAAAATCCAAAATGGCCTCCCTTTTCCCTGCCATGACTTCATCATTTTGAGGTCTGTTTACATGCTGTGGGTGTCTTTTCGTTTGTTTTGCGGGTCATACAAACTATTTGTGCTTACAGGAAGAACCATAGACAATTGGAGCTTGACTAAATATTTTTTTTTTTTACCAAATTTGCTTCATTGTCCCGACCGAAATTAGCATATTTGACTCGCCGGTGGGCTATAAATGGATGATCCTTCAAAGGCAACACTAAAAAATCCTATTGGAAGTAGTCTGTTGCGCTGATCAGTATGACACCATTGTAAAGAAAATCGGGCGAAAAACGTGGCATTGCTGGCCAAAAACTTGATTTTGAGGGACGTGGTCAAAAAATGCTGACTCATCGTTGAACAAATTTGAAAAAGACGTAACTTTTTTCTTTAAAGACGCTATATAACACTGTGGAAGACACGTTTAAAAAATTGTCGAACTTTGCTATCTGACATATCTGACAGTGTTTGAATGGACAAATAAACATCTTA
Source organism: Eucidaris tribuloides (assembly GCA_001188425.1). Taxonomy (NCBI): domain Eukaryota; kingdom Metazoa; phylum Echinodermata; class Echinoidea; order Cidaroida; family Cidaridae; genus Eucidaris; species Eucidaris tribuloides. The sequence goes on from JZLH01S0039722.1 coordinate 58,879, forward strand.
GAACACAAAAGTTTGGACAGTTATGCTGTCACTAGTACAATATGTGCAGATTCAAATTGGCACATTAATTTCCTATCGGGCGATAGGAAATTCTGCAACACAGCAGTCTATGGGGGAAAAGCTGGAATGGTCTCTCAATGATTTTTACTTTTTGAAAGCACTTACTGATCGTTTTAAACTGCAATTTTTTCAGGGCTTCATTTTTAGACCATGTCAGAGACATTGGTAGCATGGGGAATCATGCAGCTCAGATTTTTTTAAACTGGAAACACTGTTATACAGTGCCTTTAAAGGCTATCTAGACAATTCTAGTGTCTATTTATATGTTTTTCAGCTTGATAGATCAATTTGCACAGTCATTGCTTACTTGCTAAAACCCATCAATTTTATGAATCTACATCACTAGACATATGCTTTGACAAAGAAGCAGTGCAGTTACATGTACATGTACACTATGGATAAATCTTGTACACGTGTATTAGAGGTGTGTGAGATAAATGTGATTGACAATATTTAGGATTATTACGTTGGAAACTTTATGGCAATGGTTGCAGGCAAATTAGTAAAATGACTGAAACAGAGTCTCAATGACATAAATATTGTCAAGAACGTTTAATTTCATGTATTAAGGTAAGATCCCAAGATAATGCTACATGGCACAATGTGGTCACTGCATAGTGACAACAGCAGCGGATACTGTCACCCATTTTCCGTACGTTTTGAATACTCTTAGGAGATTTGACAGTGGCAATGGATTTATCAGGCTGAAAAGAAAAAAACATTTATGAATACAACAAATGTTGTGCATTAATCTCACACAATATTAATGTATCGCCTTATAAATTCCTAGTCTACTGTCAGTGTGAAATATATTTGCAAATTAAACTGTGTACTATCTGCATTCATAAGGCTGACAGATATCATCCAGATTTATCTACCGACAAATAAACACTCCGCTAATGCTACTAAACTGATATAGTTCAGTGTGACTGGAATATAGACTGAGCTAGCTTGTATTCATTTTGCATTCTTTAAAATACTTGTTGAAAATACTATTTTTAAAGTGACCTAAAGCCATAAGCTGTTTGTTTGTTTTTATCAAGGCAAAAGGCAAGGCAAAAGAGATTCACTGCCCTTTATTTACTACATGATAATTACTTCTTCAGACAAGTTGTATAAAAACAATCTGCATTATGTAATTTTATTATTAAAAGGACTACAATATATTGCCGTCACATATTACGATTATACATAGATTCTATATGTCTTTGTTCATTTACGAAAACTTACGTTGGTGTAGATTTAAGATGAGTAGTCGTAAATTGATACTAACCTGTTACCAGCCGCCAGATAAGAACTGTCGCACACACAAATCTTAGGAACTGCAATGAACAACAAAAATAACAAGATATGACATGTAGATTGCTGAAAGTTCAAAACTTTGGACTCACAACTGACAGGAAAAATGAAACCTCCATTTCACAGTTAAAATCTGAAACCTGTTCCTGGGAAGTCACTGTTCAGTACTACGATCATGCCTTCAATTGCTTCAATAATATAATGAGTATATAGAGTATTTCAAAGGTGTCATCTAACACTGTTGTAAAATACAAAAAAAACTGTCTAACAAGATGGGGTCGGTGCAAAATATTGTTAACTCACTCTTTCGTGAAAATTAATAGCGTACATTTGTACTATCCATGACTACTATCAAAGTTTCAAAGGGGAAATGAAACGTCTGTGGCGGCACAAATTGTCGCCGAGTCACAAATTGTCGCCGGCGACAATCTGTGACGCTCTTGCTGATCCTAATTTTTTGCTCACTGCTGACAAATTTGTGCCATGAAAAAACCTAGCGCACAGATTGTCGCCACCGTCACAAATTGTCGCCACTCACTAAATATGTGTGTCTGTTCGTGTGTATATGTGTGTCAATGTCAGTTTTGCTTGTGTGTTTAATTGTGTGTCTGCTTGTGTCTGTGTGTCTACGTGTGTATGTGTCTGTTTGTGTGTCTGTCTGTGTCTGTGTCCGTATATGTCTGTGTGTATCTGTGTGTGTCTGTATGTGTGTCTGTATTTGTCTGTGTGTTTGTCTTTGTGTGAGTCTGGGTGTCTGTTTTGTCTGTTTGTATGTCTCTGTGTGTTTGTGTGTGTGCGTCTGTGTGTTCATCTGTGTGGTTTGTCTGTGTCTGAATGTGTCTGTTCGTGTGTTCATATGTGTCTTTACATTTGTATTTGTCTTTGTGTGTATGTGTCTGTATGTGTCTACTCTGTATGTGTCTGCTGTCTGCTTGTGTGTTTGTGTGTTGTGTGTTTGTCTGTATCTGTCTGTGTGTCTGTATGTATGTCTGTGTGTCTAAATGTCAGCATGGTGTCTAGTCTGTATGTGTCTGTTGTCTCTTTGTGTGTGTCTGTGTGTTTGTCTATGTGTTTGTGTCTGTATGTTTGTCTGTGTGTCTAATTGTGTGTCCTGTTTGTGTCTGTATGTCTGTGTGGTATGTGTTTGTGTTGTATGTATGTGTCTATGTATGTGCCCTGTGTGTGTATGTTTTGTATGTCGTGTGTTTGTCTGTGTGTCTGTGTGTATGAATGTGTCTATTTGTGTCTCTGCTTTGTCTGTCCGTCTGTATGTGTCTGTGTGTGTCTATGGTCTGTAGGTGTCTGCTGTCTGTTTGTGTGACTGTGTGTTGGTGTGTTTGTCTGTATATGTCTGTGGGTCTATTTGTATGTCTGTGTGTTTGTGTATGTCTGAATATGTCTGTTCGTGTGTCTGTCTGTATGTGTCTGCGTCTGTATGTGTCTATGTGTGTCTATGTGTCTTTTTGTGTCTTTTTGTGTATGTATCTGTTTGTGTGTCTGTGTTGTGTGTTTGTCTGTATGTGTATGTGTGTCTTTTTTATGTCTGTGTGTTTGTCTATGTGTTTGTGTGTCTGTATGTTTCTCTTTGTCTGTAAGTGTCTGTGCGTCTATATATCTGTTATGTTTGTGTGTCTGTATGTGTCTGTGTGTTTTGTCTGTGTGTTTGTCTGTGTGTGAGTCTATGTGTCTGTGCATCTCTGTATGTGTGTGTGTGTCCGTGTGTGTGTGTCTGTCTGTCTGTATGTGCGTGTTGTGGTCTGCGTGTTGTATGTGTGTCTAATTGTGTGTCTGCGTGGGTATATCTGTGTGAGTGTGTGTGTGTGTATGTGTGCATTTATTTATGAGCCTGTGTCTGCCACGTGTATGTTTGTATGTCTGTGTGTTTGTGTGTATGAATGTGTCTGTTTGTGTCATTTGTATGTGTCTGTGCGTCTGTATATGTCTGTATGTGTCTGTGTGTTGCGATGTGTCTGTATGTGTCTAGTCTTTATGTATCTGTGTGTCTGTATATGTGTATGCAATCTGTTTGTCTGCGTGTTTGTCTCTGTGTCTGATTGTGTGTCTCTGTGTGTCTGTATGTGTCTTTGTATTTGCCTGGGTGTCTGTTTACATGTGTTTGTCTTTGTCTGTGTGTTTCTGTGTGTGTGTCTCTGTGTGTCTTTATATGTCTTTTTGTTCGTAGTGTGTGGTTGTGGTATGCGTTTATGCGTATATGGGGTTTGTGCATCTGTGTGTGTGTATGTGTGTGTATATATATCCGTCTATTTGAATGTATGTGCCTGTGTGTCTGAAAGTGTATGTTTGTTTGTGTGTCTGTGTGTATGAATGTGTGTTTGTGTCTCTGTATGTGTCTGTGTGTTTGTCTTTGCACATATCTGTGTGTATGTGTGCATCTCTGTATCTGCATGTTGTATGTCTGTATGTGCTTGTATGTGTGCGTTTTGCTGTGTGTAAGTTGTAGTTGGTGTGGTGTCGGAAAGAGGATGTAGAAGTTTATGGTGTGCATTTGATGTCTGTAAGTGTCTGTGTTAGCCTGTATGCGGTTGTGAGTGTCAGGCAGACACACAGACACACAAACACACAAAGACACAAAGACATACACATAAAACAACATAGACAGACACAAACATACACAAACACACAGAAACATTAAGCCACACAAATAGACACGCACAGAGACCCACAAAACTCACACACAGACAAACACACAGACACATAGACACACAGACACACAGACACATACACACATATGGACACACAGAGACACACGGGTACATACACACAGACACATAGACACACACAAACAGAACGGATACATACAGATGCACAAACAGAGACATACAGACACACGAACAGACACATACCGACACATACAAGCACACAGACAAACACACAGAGACATACAAACAAACACACATACATATATATAAACAGACACATTGACACACATGACACAGAGACACACAGACAAATACCGTACACACGCAAACATATACAGACACACGGATACATACACACACAGACACACACAGACACACAATTAGACACACAAACACACATACACACAAACATACACAGACAAACAGACACACAGACAGACACACAGACAGATACACTCAGACTCACACACAAATAAACACACACAGACACACACAGACAAACACACAGAAATACAAACAGACAAACAGACAGACACCCATAGACAAACATACATTACACAAACCGACATACACTCAAACACACCAAAACAGACACATACAGACACATAGACGAACATACAGACACATATAGACACACAGACACATACAGACACACAGACACGCACAGACACACATACTGACACAAATAGACACACAAACCGACCACAAATACATACACAGACACACATTGTCAAACATACAGACACATATAGACACACAAACAGACAAATAGACAGACACACAGACACATACATGTACAGATACACAAACAGACACACACAGCCACATACAGACCGATAAAGACGGACACATACAGACACACAGACAAAAATGGATACACACATACACACACAGACACATACAGACACACAGACAAACTCCCATACACATAGACACACAAACAGAAACAAACACACAAACAGACAAACACACATACACTCAAACAGACACACACTCAAACACACTAAAAAGACACATGCAGACAGACAGGTGCACAGACACACAAACACATACAGACATACAGACACACAGACACAGACAAACATACAGTCCCATATAGACAGACAGACACATGCAGACAGACACACATGCACATACAGACACACAGACACACAGACACACACAGACAAACATACAGACACAAATAGGCACACAGGCACATACAGATGCACAGATACAGACACAGACACACACTGACAAACATACAGACAAATATAGACACACGAACAGACACACAGACACACACAGACACACACATACATACACACAAACATAAAGACACATAGTGACATACATCCACATACGCACAAACAATTAAATGTGATTTTATCATGGCTGGCGACAATTTGTGCCGTCAACTCCGAGCACAAATTGT
>JZLH01S0039734.1:8406-22478 GCA_001188425.1 Eucidaris tribuloides
CCCGCAAGGAATAACTTTCATGTAGGCTCTATGTTCAAAAACTCCATAATTAGTTCGCCGCAGTCAAGCAGAATGCTACTTATACTTTTGTCGATTTGTCTGCTGACAATAAAGGGAGTGTGCTGAAATACCAAACTCAATGGATACGTTTGTTGGTCATGACGATAGACTATCTTGCGGGATGGCTTTTATTATGGAACAGGTAAAATTGAAAAAGTAGGTTGATTGAGGCGTGAGTTGGCAGAATTCGCACCAATTTGAGGAACACAAGCTAGTCATTGTCAAACGAATAAATAAACTAGAAATACTAGAGCGTCTAGCCGATATTGGTGCAGTTGAAATGTAAGTGCGTCCTGTCGAGTAGAACCGGTATTGTCGTCTGGCGTGCAATATGTTTACCCGGCATAACATGACTTCATGCGCTTTCCGTTTCTGGAAGCATTAAACTTAGCGTTTGATACTCAACCATTACACAATCAACTTCAGGCATCGGCAGATACAAAAGACCAATTCCCAGTGCATGCATGAGAAAAGCAGTATAATCATACATATCTTAAGTGATGTGAAAACTTAAGTTTACTTTCGGGATTGCGTTGAAAGGGGATTGCCGTTCAATGATTTTCACACAGAATATTGCTATAGAGCATCAGGGGGAACGGTTTCCAACCGCGCTCACCCACCAAATGGTAGATACTTTTCTCATGATGTATTCAAATGTCAATCATATGTAGTCTACTTCTTTCATTTGTGACGTATAACAACGACTTTCACAACTGTTTTGGCACATGTTTTACATATTATTTTAGCCTACTGTCATTTCGTACATTAGAAGTCGATTTTTTTTTATTGGGCGAACTTTGCGAACAAGATAAAGCTGAGCAATTTTGCAATAGGTTCTTTTTCGAGCTTCCACTTGAAAGGACTTCACTGTGCTACTCGTTGACCAACGAGTGTAGTGCCAGATCAGGGTTTAGCGGGTTTCTATCATCAGAAAACAAAACAAACAAAAAATAAATAAAAAAATAAATAAAAATAAAAAATAAAAACACCCTTTTCTGTATTCACTCCTGTATAACACGAGAAATATCTACTGTGTGAAGTTGTTCTTGCAGATCTTGTGGGGATGACTTGCGAGTCTACAACAGACATGGAAAAGTCAAGATACTCCAGATTTTCATATAGTCATAATGTGTTACTTCGGCCATAAAAATTCAATAACAATCACTGCGATCGCTCTTTCAAGCTCCTACTTTTAAGAGTCACCAGATTTGACCCAGCAAACTGTATTTTCCTTGGCACTCATTTGAAAAAAAATCCATCAAATCATTTTGTCTGAAGCGGGACCAGCGCGTCACGACAGAGAGGTTGAAATGATAGTTTGTTGCATGTTCACTCTATACCGTAAGTTGTACAGTATTTAATAACTGGCGGTTTGGTATATATGCGCTTATCGGAAGTTTTCCCACTATCAGTTTTAATCTTTGGATTAGGTTCGGCAGCGTGCAAGCATAATTCCCATTAAACCAATAAATACAAAGATCGCGAACTAGTAGTAATTGTTTAATATAATTTGACAAACTTCAGAAAAGAAACATGCTATCATATCAGAAATACCCCTTTATTTTGTGTTAAATTAAAGCATCTTTGCGCTAAATAGTAATCAACTGTACCTTGAGCTTGGTTTCCAGTTTGAATACGTGATGTTGGTAACCGTCATGTATGCATTACAGCTCAAGTTGCAGATGCTGTATTTCGCAAGAATACAAATCATTTCGTTCGTGTTCAATTTCGGTCCTTCCCTTATTTTAGTTCTGTTGTTTTTCTCACACGATCTCTAGCTCTCGTGACTATGATGATGAGCTCAGTCGCTCAATCCAAAAGGTGTGCTTGGCAAACTTTGCACCCGTGCGCTGCATCACCATTATCCGGAAACATTGCGCCACTTACACCTCTCTCGTTCATTACCTTGTCTCAAAATCGTGGCCTGAGCCGATGACCGGAAGCAAATACCCATAATGACGATGGATAACACAATGTTGTCTAAAAAAGACATTTAGATCAAATATTAACACTTATAGAAGTATGGATAGTATCTCAAAAGTCATGCAGTAATATTGGCCACATACAAATTCCTCGGTTCATTCAGCTTTTCAGCAGTCGGATTTGATCCGGAAGCAATATATCTCAAACTTGTACCATCAAAGAGGATCATCAAGGGTCTCATAAGGATGTTGCTTTTAGAAGAGAAGAAGATCTTCATCCTCTTTGCAGGAGTGTGACTTGATTGTCGATGGGTAAGTAATTAGAAATGACGGCTGGAAACTTAAATGGATGTTAAAATATACCGTGTTACAGACTGTGAGGGATTAACTCATCGTCCTGCACAAGAATAAAAGAAGTGAGTCAGACTCGAAAATTACAATGGCAGAAAATTATGCGTAAACAAGTTAGTAGATAGAATTAAGTGTGTATACCATTTGAATTTTTCTATCATAGATCTGTGTGGATATTTCTGAATTGAATGTTAAGTTCGTCTATTTTGCGTAAATATATCATAAATGTTATAGAAATAAAAACATGTAATAATTGTATGGTACTATGAACAGGGGAGTAAGAAATTGACTTTGTGTCATAATTCATTCTTATAAAGTACATTTGGAGGAGTAATGTAATCTTAAGATCACTGTGGAAGAACGTTTAAAAATTGTCGACAACTTTGCTATCGTGACATATCTGACCATGTCTGAATGGAGAAATAAACTACCGCTAGAAGACAAAAGTTTGACAGTTTATGCTGTCACTAGTACAGATATGTGCAGAATATAAATTGGCACATTATTTTATATGAGGCATAGGAAATTCTGCAACACAGGCAGTCTATTGGAGAAAGCTGGAATGGTCTTCAATGTATGTTACTTTTTTATCAAGCACTTAAATGATTGTTTTTACACTCAATTTTTTTCACAGGCTGTCATTTTTAGAATGTACAAATACACTAGTAGCATGGGAATCATTGTAGCTGATTTTTTTAAAACTGGAAACATTGTCAGTGCATTTAATAAGCTATGTATTACATCCAGAAATCCTTAATGTAATTTTGAGTGTAATTTGAGTAAAATTTACTTTGGGCATGCCTACCGCAAGGCAATAAACTGAGACCTACCTGTGGGGTATTGTAATATCGAAAGGATGCCATTTATCATCTTAGAGTTTTTCTTTTTTTTTTCTTTGGGGGGGGGGGGGGGGGGGGGGGGGGGCCATGTCCCATGTTCCGGTTCTGTCGACTTGGCTGATATTGACTTGCAGGGCGGAACCGTAATAACAATTTAATGCTCCTCAGTCCTACATCCCCACGGCCATAAGGTCTCCTTCCCAAGATTGTGGGCTTCGGAGTCACAACGTTACTCGGATTTTGATCAATTCAAATAAGTTAGAAGTTTGTAACTGGGCGACCTCATTTGTATGGTACCACCAACGATGCAAGCAGATATAGTGTAACAATACAACCTGATTGTACTTCGGCTTCACTAATGGACTTTTTACTCTTTGACAATTAATGGTTTCGCATTCTATACAAATGTCAGAATTGTGTAGATCTACAGGTTATGCGCAGAAAGCAAGATGCATAGATTGTCACCACAGAGTTCACGCGTGGAATAAAGTGGGTCGTTGATACTACAATCGCTAATGTTCATACGCCCCGCACGGAAGTTACGATATAACTGAACTTTTCTCTTCATGTAAATCATTTGAGGTCAAGTTTATTTATGTTAAAGCAAGGTTTATTTGTCTCCACCGCTACAAATTCGCCAGTATTTTTTGGAAAACCGATTTTGAATTAGTTTGTTACCTTTTTACAACCGTGTTTGGGGTGACAATTCAATTGCTTTACAGTGCCTCGTTGACATGGAGTAATAGAGGGGTGGGGATTCTGACGAACAAGATTATAATGGACTTCTTGTGTGTTTATCAGACAGATTGTGTGTGTTTAGCAACAAGTCATTATTTTTCAAAGAGACATGCTCAATTGGTTTGGACGGATATCAGATATTCAGCGATAACGAGGGGAATTAGCATGACAAGATGAGGTGAAGCATTGACCAATTCATCGAAGTCATTCGAATGGCGTACCTATCCACAACTATGTGGTACCCCCGCTACCTATACGGCTAGGTTTTCTTTTGATGGAGTACATTATGTAATATTGATTCTTAGCTAAAATGTTCCCTTTGAAATTGATTTATTTAGAGTACAATGTACACACGACCCTTCACATCATCGCCTGATAACTGGAAATGGCAATAGTTCTGGGTCTGTTATGTGGTTGTAATGGTCAAGGGTGGTTAAATTTTTGATTTTAAATCTTTGTTATTCGTTTCTGTGTATTTATTCTCATATGAGACTAAAGAATGAGCTCTGAATTTCATATTTAATAATGTAAGAGATAAACTTAAAATGTCACACCATACATGGCAGACACAGCTGTAATTGTTTCATTCCGTCATCATGACGCTACAAAGTCAAATTTGGCGATGGATTAATAAATCTTGCCTTCTTTACTCGCGGCAAGAAAAGCAGATTCTCTCTTTGATCATATTCGAGTCCCTAACTGTGGGTTACATGGGATTATGACTAAAATCACAATTGGATTCATATGGAGGGTCTTTACAAAGGGGAGGGGGTGAAAGTGGGGGAGATAATCCCGCTAACCAGGCCGATATTCATGTCCTCGTATTGGTTACATCTTTTTCACTGAGACGACACTAACTGCGAACTTATGCGTATAGTCTGACGTCAGACCTTTATCTGGAATCGAAAGCCAAACCTGTCTTCAGCATAAAAGCTGAGCAGAATAGACGGCATTTCTTGTTACATAAAAAAACACAAAATAGCCCTTCCAGAGAAGATTTTATACAGTCTCTTATTCTTGTCAGTCTGAGTGATTTAATGTGATTAGTGCGACTCGCCTGCGGAAAAGCTGGGCATGGCTACCTGCTTACCTCCCAAGACAATAAGTGATTGAACGTTGTGTCAAAAACAGATGGTAAACAGTTTGTATAATGTGAGTAGCTCGCAGCCTTATCTGATTGACTGTAATGAGATATTTTACACTGGCTTAGTATCTTAATGTTGTTTGCATGGTAACAAGAGTAGAAAGGCATACAGATGCAGTGGAAGTAAATGGACCATCCAAGGGTTTTGAGAAATCTTGTCAGAAAAACAAGAGCTAAAGTTAAAAGCCCCCAATAGTGTAATTCTTTCAGACCAATTCGGGCGGATGGCGCCTGTTCGCAGGGGAAGTCTGAAATTCAGACTAATCGCTGTTGAATCCCTACTTTACATCATCTTATTTAGTGTACGCGTGCCTTTCAAAGGTAACCCACCTCCCGATGTAACGTATCATACAGACACAGCAGACACGGGTGTATATACACAAGCCTTCAAACTGTTTTACTCACAATAAGGACAATTACACAGGAAGTGCGTACCCATAAATTTCACGGCTACAGAGCTGAATAAGGTTCCATAATCGTTCTTTGCCAAAATGACCCCAATTTTTTGTTATCTCGCTGGGGGAATCATCATAAAGACCACCCATTTCACAAGGGTATGAAATCGTTCACTATGAGTTGAGTTACACACTAAATTATGTTAGGGCTACATATTTTAGTTGATTCGTAGTCGGTAAACTTAGACATGAACATAAGGCCCTAAGGGAAACCAAATTTGTTAAAATTGAAGCTGAGACATGCTCGAGACGAATGAGTTAGAAATAATAAACGGACAAGAGTATATATTGAAGCTGGAAAGAAATTGTTATTTTTTACTTATTTATTTATTTTTTTTTTACTGAGGAGAAACGGCTTATTTAGCGCAGTAATAAATAATTTAATCTCGAGGCGCTTGGTAGACACAGCTATACAAGAAATTTCACGTTACAATCATTATTTGATAATAATGGACACACAAGAAGACATTTACGAGTCACTGATAAAATTGTTCAGTTAGAAACTTAAATAGAATTGATTCTGGGGAGCATCGTGTCCCCAGAATCAAGTTCTATTTAAGGTTTCTACTGAACAATTTTATCCGTGACTCGTAAATGTCTTCTTTGTTGTGCCATTATTATCAAATAATGTTGTAACGGTGAAATTTCTTGTCTATAGCTGTGTCTACCAAGGCCTGAGATTAAATTATTTATTACTGGTAAATCAATGCTTGTTTCTCCTCATGTAAAAAAAAATAAATAAATAAATAAAAATAACAATTCTTTCCAGCTTAATATATACTCTTGTCCGTGTTTATATTTCAACTCATTCGTCTCGAGGCATGGGCTCAGCTTCAATTTTAACAAATTTGGGTTTCCCTTAGGCCTATATGTTCAGTCTAAGTTTACCGAACTACGAACCAACTAAAATATGTAGGCCTAACATAATTAGTGTGAACTCAACTCATGTGAACGAATTTCATACCCTTGTGAAATGGGTGGTCTTTTATGATGATGTTCCCCCAGCGAGATAACAAAAAATTGGGGTCATTTGGCAAAGACGATTATGGAACCTTTTCAGCTCTTTAGGTGAAATTTATGGGTACGCACTCCTGTGTAATTGTCCTTATTGTGAGTAAAACATGTTTGAAGGCTTGTGTATATACACCCCGTGTCTGTGTGTCTGTATGGATACGTTACATCGGGGAGGTGGGTTACGTTGAAAGGGCGACGCTACACTAAATAGATGTTGTAAAGTAGTGGGATTCATACGCGATTAGTCTGAATTTCAGACTTCCCCTGCGAAGCAGGGGCCATCCGCGAATGGTCTGAAAGAATACACTTTGGGGGCTTTTAACTTATCTCTTGTTTTTCTGACAAGATTTCTTCAAAACGCCTGGATGGTCCATTTACTTCCACTGCATTGTATGGGCCTTTTTCTGACTCTTGTTACCATGCAAACAAATTAAGAACTAAGCCAGTGTAAATATCTCATTACAGTCATCAGATAAGGCTGGGACTACTCACATTATACAAACTGTTTTACCATCTGTTTTTGACACAAGGTGTCAATCACTTATGGTCTTGGGAGGTAAGCAGTGAGCCCATGCCCAGGCTTTTGCCTCAGGGGTCGCCTAATCACATTATATCACTGCAGACCTGACAGATAAGAACTGATAAATCTTCTCTGGAAGGGCTATTTTGTGGATTTTTTTATGTAACAAGAAATGCCGTCTATTCTGCTCAGCTTTTATGCTGAAGACAGGTTTGGCTTTCGATTCCAGATAAAGGTCTGACGTCAGACTATACGCATAAGTTCGCAGTTAGTGTCGTCTCAGTGAAAAAGATGTAACCAATACGAGGACATGAATATCGGCCTGGTTAGCGGGATTATCTCCCCCACTTTCACCCCCTCCCCTTTGTAAAGACCCTCCATATGAATCCAATTGTGATTTTAGTCATAATCCCATGTAACCCACAGTTAGGGACTCGAATATGATCAAAGAGAGAATCTGCTTTTCTTGCCGCGAGTAAAGAAGGCAAGATTTATTAATCCATCGCCAAATTTGACTTTGTAGCGTCATGATGACGGAATGAAACAATTACAGCTGTGTCTGCCATGTATGGTGTGACATTTTAAGTTTATCTCTTACATTATTAAATATGAAATTCAGAGCTCATTCTTTAGTCTCATATGAGAATAAATACACAGAAACGAATAACAAAGATTTAAAATCAAAAATTTAACCACCCTTGACCATTACAACCACATAACAGACCCAGAACTATTGCCATTTCCAGTTATCAGGCGATGATGTGAAGGGTCGTGTGTACATTGTACTCTAAATAAATCAATTTCAAAGGGAACATTTTAGCTAAGAATCAATATTACATAATGTACTCCATCAAAAGAAAACCTAGCCGTATAGGTAGCGGGGGTACCACATAGTTGTGGATAGGTACGCCATTCGAATGACTTCGATGAATTGGTCAATGCTTCACCTCATCTTGTCATGCTAATTCCCCTCGTTATCGTTGAATATCTGATATCCGTTCCAAACAATTGAGCATTGTCTTTGAAAAATAATGACTTGTTGCTAGAACACACACATCTGTTGATAAACACACAAGAAGTCCTATATCTTGTTCGTCGAGACTTCTATTACTCCATGTCAAGAGGTCGATGTAAAGCAATTGAATTGTCACCAAAACACGGTTGTAAAAAGGTAACAAACTAATTCAAAATCGGTTTTCAAAAATACGGCGATTTTGTTGCGGTGGAGAAATAACCTTGTTTAACATGAAATAAACTTGACCTCAAGTTTAATGAAGAAAATTTGTTCAGTTATCGTATTTCCGTGCGGGGCTATGGAACATGCCGATTGTGTTAACGACCCCACTTTGATTCCACGCGGGTGAACTCTGTGGTGAAATGTTGCAGTCGTGCTTTCTGCGCATAAACCTTAGATCTACACAATTCTGACATTTGTATGAAATGCGAAACCATTGAATTGTCAAAGAGTAAAAAGTCAGAGTGGAAGGGAAGTACAATCAGGGTTGTATTGTTAACTTACTGTTGCATGTTGGTGGTACCATACAATGAGGGTCGCCAGTTACAAACTTACTAACTTATTTTATTGATCAAAATGCAGTAACGTTGGTGATCCGAAGCCCCACAATCTTGGGGAGAGGAGACACTTATTGCCTGGGGATGTTAGGACTGAGGAGCATTAAATTGTTATTACGGTCCGCCTGCAAGTTCAATATCAGCCAAGGTCGACAGAACCGGGAACAGGGGACATGCCCCCCCCCCCCCCCAAAAAAAAAAAAAAAACTCTAAGATGATAATATTGGCATCTTTCGATATTACAATACCCCACAGGTGGTCTCAGTTTATTGCCTTGCCAAGGTAGCTGCAAAGTAAATTTTACCATCAAATTACACTCAAAATTACATTAAGATTTCTGGATGTAATCATAGTTATTAAAGGCACTGTATAACAATGTTTCCAGTTTTAAAAAATCCGAGCTACAAGATTCCCCATGCTACTAGTGTATTTGATACATTCTAAAAATGAAGCCCTGAAAAAATTGAAGTGTAAAACAATCATTAAGTGCTTTAAAAAAGTGAAAATCATTGAGAGACCATTCCAGCTTTTCTCCATAGACTGCTGTGTTGCAGAATTTCCTATCGCCCGATATAAAATTAATGTGCCAATTTATATCTGCACATATTGTACTAGTGACAGCATAACTGTCCAAACTTTTGTGTTCTAGGGTGTTTATTTGTCCATTCAGACATTGTCAGATATGTCAGATAGCAAAGTTCGACAATTTTTTAAACGGGTCTTCCACAGTGTCTTTAAGGTTACATTACTCTCCAAATGGTACTTTATAAGAATGGAATTATGACACAAAGTCAATTTCTTACTCCCCTGTTTCATAGTACATGAATTATGTACATTTTTTTTATTTTCTATACATTTGTGATTATTGATTTACGCAAAATAGACAACTTTACAACATTCAATTCAGAAATATCCACAAGATTATGATAGAAAAATCAAATTGTTAAACACACTATAATTCTATCTACTACTTGTGTACGCATCAATTTTCTCCATTGTAATTTTCGAGTCTGGACTCACTTCTTTTACTTCTTGTGCAGACGATGAGTGTAATCGCTCACAGTCTGTAAACACGTTATTTTTAACATCCATTTAAGTTTCCAGCCGTCATTCTAATTACTTACCCATCGACAATCATCACACTCTCTGCAAGAGGATGAAAGATCTTCTTCTCTTCTAAAAGCAACATCTTATGAGGATGATGATCCATCTTTGGAGGTACAAGTTTGGATATATTGCTTCCGGGTCAAACTCCGACCTGTGAAAAGCTGAATGAACGAGGAATTTGTATGTGGCGCAGATATTACTTGATGACTTTTAGAGATACTGATCCATATTTCTATAAGGTTAATATTGTTGATCTAAATGTCTTTGGTTTAGACAACATTGTGTTGATCCATCGTTTCATATGGGTATTGCGTCCGGGTCATCGGGTCAAGAGCCCGATTTGAGACAGGTTGAATGAACGAGAGAGGTGTAAGTGGCGCAGATGTTTCGCGATAATGTTTGATGCAGCTGCACGGTGCAAAGTGTGCAATGCACACCTTTGGATGAGCGACTGAGCGTCATCATCATAGTCACGAGAGCTAGAGATCGGTGTGAGAAGAAACAACAGAACTAAATTAAGAAGGACTGAAATTTGAAGCAACGAACGAAATGATTGTATTTTGGGAAATACGCATCTGCATTGAGCTGGTAAGGATACATTGACGGTTTACCAACATCAGGTATTCAAACTGAAACCAAGTCACAGGTAAGTTTGGTTACTATTTTAGCGCAAAAAGATTCTTTAATTTAACACAAAAATAAAGGGGTATTTCTGAATATTATAGCATGTTTCTTTTCTGAAGTTTGTTGAAATTAATATTAAACAATTACTACTAGTTCGCATCTTTGTATTTATTGGATTTATGGGAATTTGCTTGCACGCTGCCGAACCTAATCCAAAGAATTAAGAACTGATATTGGAAAACTTCGATAGCGCATATCATACCAACCGCCAGTTTTAAATACTGTACAACTTACGGTATAGATGTGAACATGCAACAACTATCATTTTCAACTTCTCTGTCTGACGCGGCTGGTCCCGCTTCAGACAAAATGATGATGGATTTTTTTTTCAAATAGTGCCAAGGAAAATACAGTTTGTGGGTCAACATCTGGTGACTCTTAAAAGGTGAGGGAGTAAAGAGGGATCGCAGGTGATTGTTATGAATGCTTTATGGCGAGTAACACATTTGGACGATATGAAACTTGGAGTATCTTGACTTTTCCCATGTTTTGTCGACTCGCAAGTCATGGCCACAAGAATCGCATGAACAACTTTTCACACCAGTAGATATTCTTCGTGTTAATACAGGAGTGAATACAGAAAAGGGTGTTTTTATTTTGTTATTTTTTATTTATTTTTTTTATTTATTTTTTGTTTTGTTTTGTTTTGCTGATGATAGAAACCCGCTAAACCCTGATCTGACTACACTCTTGGTCAACGAGTAAGCACAGTGAAGTCCTTTCAAGTGGAAGCTCGAAAAAAGAACTATTCAAAATTTGCTCAGTTTATCTTGTTCTCAAAGTTCGCCAATAAAAAAAAATCGGAACTTCTAATCGTAGCGAAATGTACAGTATGTAAAATAATATGTAAACATGTGCCAAAACAGTTGTGAAAGGTGTTGTTTATACGTCACAGAAGAAGATAGACTACTATGATGACATTTGAATACATCATGAGAAAAGTATCTACCCATTTGGTGGGTGAGGGGTTGGAAACCGTGCTGATTGCTCTATAGCAATATTCGTGTGTGAAAATCAGTGAACGGAATCCCCTTTCAACGAATCCCGAAAGTAAACTTAAGTTTTCGACATCACTTGAAGAGATGTATAGTTATTATACTGTTTTCTCATGTCATGGAGAATTGGTCTTTTGTATCTTGCTGATGCCTGAAGTGAAGATTGTGTAAGGTTTGAGTTATCAAGGTAAGTTTTAATGTTCCAGAAACGGGAAAGCGAAAGGTCATGTGATGCCGGTAAACATATGCACGCCAGACGACAGATACGGTTTCTACTCGACAGGAACGCACTTACATTTTGCAATGGCACCAATATCGGCTGACGCTCTAGTATTTCTGTTTATTTATTCGTTTGACAATGAGCTACTTGTGTTCCTCAAATTGGTGGAATTCTGCCAACTCCGCCTCAATCAACCCTCTTTTCAGATTTTTACCTGTGTATTCCAGTAATAAAAGGCCAATGCCCGCAAGATAGTTATGTCAATGACCAACAAACGTGTACCATTGAGTTTGGGTAATTTAGGCGCGCTCCCTTTTTGATCAGGCAGACAATCTGACAAAAGTGATAAGTGCATTCTGCTTGACTGGGCGAACTAATTTGTGAGTTTTGAACAATGAAGCCTACATGAAAGAATTCCTGTTATGATCTATCGATGTAAAGGAAAGCAATCGATTGTTCAAAACGAAGAATATGCATGATTAGTCTCGATTCCAGACCATGCGACTTCGTATACCTCCACTCCAGAGTACACTCACTACGGTTAACATAGAAAGTAAAAGTCAATCAAGACGCTAGTCTTGATCAAAGCAGTTGACAGAAGGTAGTAGTTTCCTTATCAATATAAAACGGGTTAATCTAAACGTCTGGAAGCCAGACTATGGCTTCATTGAAAGACTAGTCGACTCCGAATAATATCGATCAATGTATGCACGGTATTTGTTTATGTTTTGATTATTGTTTACTCGCATTCTATTGCTGGCAGTAGCCTTGAAGATTGGGCTACAAAAACCACGACATGTCACCAAAACGCAAATATCGATATTAAGATCATTTCAATTGAAATTTACAACATGTATGCGTCATCTACAGTTCTGTGACTTTTAGTTGGAAGACCTAGAGGTTATAAAACTTAGAAGAAACGTAGTAAGGGCATAGGCCCTATACATATTTGAGGGACTTAGAGGTCATAGAACTTAGAGGAACCGTAGTAATAAGGGCATGGCCCCTGCATATAGTTGAGAGACCTACAGGTTATAGAACTTAGAACCACCATCATACGGTCATGGGCCCTGCACATGGGTCCATAGTAAGATGGACTTCCAAGCTTATCTACAAGCAGTACGAACAGACTATTATTTGATACTTCAACAAAATGCTACAGCCACTTGAGCCAAATCTAATTGGGTTCCTTACTGCTTAAAGAGGAGCTTTAACACAGGTTAGTAAATAGTAGTGTAACTCGTTACCGAGTATATTATACGGTAGGTGCATGCAAACTAAAGCAAATGCAAACACCAAACATTAGATTAATAAATAGATAAATAAATAAATAAATAAATAAATAAATAAATAAATAAATAAATAAATACTTAAATGAATTGATTGTAAATGAAACAAAATTGATTATGTGTATGTGTGTATGTGTGCGTCTGTGTATATGTGTGTGTGTGTGTGTAACTGTGGCTGTGTCTGTCTGTCTGTTCCAAATGAAACTTAAATTAATGTATTTTTGATTAATAAAGTACTCCATATAAGGTAAGAACAACATCCCTGGATGATCGAGGGATTACTTACTCAACCAGAGCATTTGCCCGCTATGTCATGACACGCGATTTATCCATGCGTTAAACAATCTCAGTCCAGGGGCTCAGACAACTTTCTTCAGAAGTCAATCGACTTTTTGTACGGACGTAGGCGGCCGTCGCGTATCAATTACCCATCATCAAAAGTTCGTATTGTTTGTGTTCGTGTTTCCTCGTAGAGTACGTTTTGCCCTTGAGCACTGCAGGCCTCCAGAGACTTGAGTGTTCGTGTGACATTAAAAAAAACGAACCGCTGCAATAATTGTTCTTGGAAAGAAGGGTTTAGGTCGTAAACCCTTATGTTGTTGACCCCTTTCACAACAAATTGTTGCATGTTTTCAGGGAGTTGTGTGTTGTTTTGTAGTTCTTTTCTATAACATGGACCGTGCTTCTACTGATACCAGAATTTTTGAGAAGAAGTGGCTGGAATTTTCAAGCCTTGGGATATATAAGGGCTGAGATTAACTGGCAATTGAAATTGTAAGTCCACCATGCTGATCCATGATTTTGCATCATTTGAGCAGCGCTGTAGCCTGTAGAGTTTGTCTCTATGTTGGTAAGTAGTAATTCATATATCCTTATATGTCAACTGAAGGGTGTGATTTAAATTTTTCGTATTACTTGTCTGTACTAGTATTTGCATTTAGGATGGTACATTATTTTCTGTCAAAGATGTCAAATTTCAACTCTACATTGAAACACACTCTCTCTTGTGCTGAGGGTAGCCGAAGTGCAAGTGAAGAGTTTGATTATAAAATATACTAAGTACATTTTTGTAACTCTGGAGAAAGGTGCATTTCTTTGCTCGAGTTTGTACACGTTCCAATGGAAAAATAAAATATAACCCAAGATATTTCGTACTTCATAT
>JZLH01S0039744.1:47143-58048 GCA_001188425.1 Eucidaris tribuloides
TGGCGAAGTGTATCTGGACGGCCCAGATTCCCCACCGATGATCTTCTTTTGAACCTGCGGTGCCCTACATAGCGAAATTGACCACCAAAAGTGCCATGACATGCGTGCTATTAACCCTAATGCTCGAATCATATTAAGTCTGTAACATTAGAGCGCCATGCCCCATATGGCATTCTTGCCATGCGCATTTTGAATTATTTCCAATTTTGGGGCCATGAACTAGTTTAATTTTGTATAGCCCCACATACGTATGATGATCAATTCAGATGTTCATAGGCTGTATTTAGTTTCTGGTCCATTTCAACAACAAAAAAATGTACCAGTTCATCATACTGGTGTATGGTATGCTATTTTGAACTCAGTCCCGTTCAGTGGAAGAATAATAATACAGAACATTTATTTGGTGCTTAATAGTACAGGCGTTTCTTAGTGCCAATTTTGAAAACTGAAACATCTATTCTAAATGAGCTTCATCTTATCAAGCATTCTGATCATAGTTGTACAATGTGTGCTGGAGAATAACCATGATTATAATTAATATTCAGAAATAATGTTTATAATCTACTAAATTTCAATAGTTGTTTTTGCACACTATGAGGTCATTTGAAACATAGCAATACTTCCAAATCTGATCACATCTCAAATACTGTGTATGTATCTGTTTATTTGTCATGAAATGGAGTAATCCATTTCTGAGACGTGACAGATTGCTTTCTAATTGTCTGGCACCCACGAGCTGTCCATGGAAGCGTCCTTTATGTTTCGCGGCAGACCACGTTTTACATCAATGCCACTCTTAACCAGTTGAAACTGTAAATAGATAGCGTGACTAATAGTCTGCCTATTTCGCTCTCGCTCCTCTGGCCTCCCCAGCATACAATACCCCATGCATGTTATTCCCTCAGAACTTGTGGGGGATGACACCCCCCACTGTGGGCAGAAGTGGAAAAATCCACAGCGGCGAATTAGCCAATCGGGACCCGGCAGTGGGCTTGTTTGGGTTTCCTGCATCGCTCTGGCAGTGTGGAGGCCAAAAGTGAGTCACTTCACAGTTGGGTCATTGAGGCTGTGACACGGCTCACGAATCATGCGACCTCACTGGACGCCCACGCTTTCTTTCACGCTGGTGACAACATTTTGGTGTCGACCGTTGGCTCTCGTAGACATAATCCCTCGCACGATTTTGTGCTACTCGGGCTCCAATGTGTGGGGACATCGGGTGTACAGTACATTTCACAACACTGTGTCTTTTATATTGGGCCTATCTGTAACTCTTTTCTGGTTTGATTTATTCAAATGGAGGACAGTTCATAGTTGTTCCCCCCATATGCAATGGAAGGGTCCCTTCACATCTACAAGGCAATCTATTAATACATTTGTTTGCATCGTCGTCGACGTTGTTGCTGTCGAACGCTGCATGCACTGTGGGATGCGAAAGCAGTGAGACTGCACCATCCATACGGGTTGGTTAATTATTGTCGGGGAATCTGATGGGAAGCTGAAATATAATATTTGCGCACATGCATAGATTTCAGACTAGAAGTAGGTTGCACGAATGTCCGACCAGGTGTGAAAGGTCCAATTCAGATTCTGATCGTATTTCTATTTATGACTTCCAGGTGTAGATATTGAATAACAGCATTGTAATGCTGGATATATTGTGCACTGCCTGTAGTGCTTTCCATATAAAGTCACTGAAATTTTATGTTTTGTTGATGAGGAATTAATAATAGCATCTGAAAATTTATCTGAGAAGTAGTATTTATGATATAAGAGCCCATGAGGCCTTTATTGTTTATTGCCATTATTGCTGTAAATTTCTGGAAAAAATAACTGTAGTTTCAAACATTCTGTCTGTGCAATCAATTCAACTTTCATTAAGATAATTAGTTACCTTATCAACTAAATAAATTGCAGTATGTTAATTCATTTGATCAATAAGCAGCAATTATCTAAGTGGTATTCCAGAGCATACCTGGAATAAAAATAGAATGCTACTAGCCTATCACATTAGTCCTTTCATCACTAAATCCTAACCTGTTCCTCAATGTTACAAATCTGATCATGGGCAATTCCACAGGTTGGTGGACAAACCAAGCACTACATAAATTGGCTTTATCTCAACTCATGTTACATTTTATTGATTTGATTGGCTACGCTTTATGAAGAAACAATGGGGGTCATGATTTCTACCCCAAATTTTGCTTCTGTAACACTGCCTTCTAGGAGAATCGGCAACTATACACAATATGTCATATGTGGGACTAGGCTCCACCTACTGTGAATAAATCTAAGTTTTATGAAAAATTGTCATTTTTTCTCCAGTTTTTTCCATCAAATAGTGTTAAGCATATAGTACTGCAATGATAAATGTATTGCTTTTCCAATAAAAATCCAGATAATAAAATGAAGATAAACCCAGAAAGTATGCTTTGGACAAAATGTAACGTGAGTAACCGTAACATGAGTAACTGATGTTCTTGTAATTTATACCAAAATAGAGTAACCCACTAAAATTTGCATATTTGTCAGTTTGTGACTCTCTATCAGAGTGCTTTGATAAGGGTATAACTTTTTTGAATAAGAGCTCCATATGAGGAAATTTTTCAATTAAGTCCTCTTTACATTTTATGCATGTCCAAATTCTGTAACGTGAGTAACCGAGACATTTCAATGATTTTCATGCAGTTCAATTTAATTTCTCAAATTTTTATTTTGTACAAATTAGAAGCAACATGTATGCTTTGTGATGGCATAAATACTTTAAGCTATCTACCATTAATAACAATGTAAAAGATCAACAAGTGAATCAAAATGCCTTCAAATGTAACGTGAGTAACCGTGGAATTGCCCTAATGCATTAAGATAATCAGTGCCACAATCTGCACTCAATATGTGACCTGTCCCCACGATACCCTGATAAAGTCACACATCCTTTGCAACATGAAAATAGAAAGAAAATTACTTTGGGTGCAAAATATGAATATTTAAACTTTTGCAAAGTGTAAAATTTTAAATGTCATACAACCTTCGATTTTTGAAGACATTTCACTTGCATATCTTCCATCCCAATTACAACATTTTGCACTTTCCTTAAATTTGGGGCGTGTGACTTTATTAGGGATCCATGGTGACGGGTCACTATCATGTATTACGAATTTTCAGGTAGTGGCACTTCTTTATTTTGGCATTATTTAAGTGACTTCCCAGCAAATCTTACTTAGAATCCTGTCAATCAGTCTCTACGAAGATCAAAAAACTCACAATCCTGATATTATATTGCTAGTGGTGCCAGTTTTGATTTGATAAGAGTGTACATGTATTTGATATAAATCCAGAGTGGTTTATTACGTTTTGTCCAGAACATGATACTCGAGACCTTCTCTCGAGAAGATCGCATATTCCCGTGACCTTTTGTGCGTTTTTTTTTTGGTATCTTCTAACTGAGCACGTGGAGATATTTGATTTCCAAGTTTTATCAGTATGTAGATCGTTGAAATACCGGACAGTCGGCAAAATGATGGGTGACAGGTTAGCTATCCATTTCCCAACTCCTGAAATTGGATGGATGTTCGAGAACTAAAACGTATTTGGCATTTCTGTGTTATGTACTTGTATGTATCTCTGACTCTCTGTTTATGTGTGGTTTTTCTGGGGTTCTCAATAAATGTTCAAAATGGCATTGTCATTAAAAGAAGTACAAACACACATTATACACAACACGCACACACACACACACGCACACACACACGCACACACAAACACACACACACACACACACAACACACTACACATCTTCTTGCACACACACGCACGCACACACAACAACAGGCACACAGACACCAACAACACACACACACACACAACACACACCACGAACAGTATTGGTTTTTCACCCGTTACAATAGGGAAGGTTGATATTTTTTAAATGTAACTGGGGAGATTTCAATTTAGTAGACTCTATTCTTGTGTTTCAAGATTTTTGCTAAATTATACTGAAAAAAATGATTAATTTGAAAATGTATTCCAGTATAAGCTAGTTTCCCTGCTGACTTTCACTTGAAAGAGATTTGCATAAATTAATCGATCACACATCACACACACAGGCACACACAACACACACAGTGACGCACACAGCACACACAAACACACAATACACATGTCGCGCTAAATTATGAAAATGTGGATAAAACCAGAGTATCCCCTACCCTACCTTGTAGCAGGCCAAGAGGGCGTAATTTTTTTTTTTTTTTTCATAATTCAGCTAGGTAATTGGGAACTGCGGAGCTCCGCAGTTCTGTGTGCTCTCGTTTTGCGGCGAAAAATCATATACGCCTCTGGCAGTTTGCCGGTCAATACAAGTGCACACACATACATACACGCCCATCGGTTTATAAATGAATTTTCATAATTTGTATTTATAAATAAATTTTGATTTACAAATTAAAATGCAAATTGTTTTATTTGGTATTTTGATACACATGTTATAAAAACTATTCACAGTGTGAGAGCTGTTGCCAAAATCAATGTTAATAGTTATGCAACAATAAATAACCTAACACAATACCGATGTTTTATCTTTTATACTTATATTTTATATTTAAAAAATTTTTTTTAGAAAGTATTTTTCTATACACTGCCGCATCTTGCATATTATTTTAATTGGAGCTTTGAAGATGTTAAGAAATGTTGGAAGTAAGAGTATGCTTTCAGGAGTAAATCTTAATATTATGAATGTTCAATAAATATTCTGACCATTTGTAATCTGTTTCCTGTTAGTGATGTATATCTGTAAAGTGTGAATGCAGCGTATCGTCTGTTACAATTTCCAAAATTCAGATATAGAATTAAGTGATTCAAGCAATCACATGTCGTAAGTTATTCAAACAAGATATAATGTACATTTTTACACTGCAAAGGTATATGCAAAAATATTTTCAAGTTGCCTTATTTCAAATTTAAAATATATGTGCATTAAGTCAGAACATTATTATTTGCTCAATATTGATCAATCAGAAAATGTTATTAAGACGCAGCATTTTGTGTGCATTGTAGCCAGAGATGAAGTATCATTAGATATCTTGTCAGTTCAGGTGAGGTTCATCATAAATTTTTGCAGAGGTTAATAAATTTTGGCGTCAACACATGGAGGACGAGTAGAACAAACCGGTGATAGTTATCGGAAAGTGTTTTAATCCCAACCTAATGCACATGTAAACAGTCTTTATCAGGTGAACGCCGTGCCTTAAAACTTGTATAAATACTCTGCATCTTCTCCTCACTAGCGAACCTCTAATAGATTGGTTTCGATGGGAAGAGAACTATCGGATCTACCTTTCCCAAACATTATCTTGTGAAACAGCTGCAGGCTATGGTTTTATTCTAATAGCAAGTCAACAGTGAAGAGTGGCAATGGGGCAGGCATGGGCAGAAGGTGGTAAATCAATTCTCTCGCCTGTCATAACCCACTTAGCATGTAATCAAGAGAATGTTGTTTGTGTGTTTGTGTGTGTTTGTGTGTGTGTCGTTGGTGTGTGTGTCCTGTGTGTCTGTGTGTCTTGTGTCTTGTGTGTGGTGTCTGTGTGGTGTGTCTGTCTGTGAGTTATGTGATTATTGGTGGGGCCTATGGCTGTGTGCGTTCTCGAAATGTGTGTGTGTATGTGTGTGTGTGTTGTGTGTGTGTGTGTGTGTGTGTGTGTGTGTGTGTGTGCGTGTGTGTGTGCTGGTGAGTATGTGATTTTGTACTTATGTCTGTGTCTGTTTTCCATGTGTGTCGTGTGTGTGCGTGTGGTAATTTGTGTGTGTATGTGTCTATTTGTTTCCATGTTTGTGTCTGCATGTGTGACAATCTGAGTGTGTGCAATCTGTGGGTGTGTGTATTGTGTCCTGTGTATTTGTGTGTTATGTGTATATCGTGTTAGAACGTATATGTGTGATGTTTGTGTGTGAATTTTGTGTGTGCACATGTGGGTATGTTTTGTTGTGTGAATGGATGTATGTTTGTGTGTGTATCATGCATGTGTGTGTGTGTGTGTGTATGTGTGTGTGTGTGTGTTTGCATGTTGAGTATTGTACACAATGCCGAAAGCCCAAGGTCTCCTCGACCCCTGACGTCATGCAATCAGAGCATATCGGGGAGCTGGTCCATGCAGGCAGACTAGTAGTAGCAAGCACAACATTAAACTCCTCTCTCCTCATATCTTTAAGCGCCAAGAAGTTCAGCAGCTTGGTTGAAGTGTTTGGCTCGTGCAAGGGGTGGCATGAACCCCTCACAAGGTTCGACGTCGGTTGAACACACACGGCTCCTCAGTCATCGGGGTTCTTCACCTGTCCTCCGCAGCTCTTGACCTTACGTGACCCACGCCACTCTTCCCGTTTCGCCGTTCCGTCAGTGACACACGACTACCGCCTCCACGGCCGGAGCAATAGCAGGCAGTGCCACCTGCCGGGTGGAGCGCCCGGCCGTTGACGTTTCCTCTCATCTCTCGTCGTCTTCATTACGCGCATGAATAGATGCAAGAGGTCGCCCCAAGTTTTCCAACTCTTTTGCTTACTGGGGTCGGAGAAGCCGAGAATCATTGTCGTAAAACCAGGGCATCCAGCGTTGTTTCAGCCAGGAGCCGATCGCGCGACTTGGTTAATGCCGATCTCTATCTCCCCCACCGCCCACGCCCCGCGCGATTAATACATTAATATAAAATCCACAGGCCATTGCCACGCCGGCGATTGTTGTCATAGATGCAAGGTTACGTCACAGAAACTTCCCCGAGATGCGACCTGACGACGTTGCGGTGTAGCTGGCGGAGCCAACCGTGAGCAATAACAATGTCTTGGCGGCCTCCCTTGCAACATCATGAACGCCTATCTGTCGGGCAGTGCGCCTTCACCACATTGGCATAAATTACATACATATCCGAACCGCTAATGACCAACGACACCGTTTGTGATTATATATATTTTTTTTTATCACCGACGCATACGGTATTTTTCTAGTTTCCATACATGGCTCTGGGGGCAACTCAAAGCATAAATTTTCATGGCTCCATTTCTCATCGCCGCTGTTTTTTATGACAATGAATCATATTGATGCGTGTCACTTTTTTTTTTTTTCGTTTCGCGCTATCAAAGCCGCAAATCGAATACATGCAAAGCAGTGCATAACTGAGGGTCAATCGCTCTTCAGAGTGAAAGATTAAAATAATGAAAAAATTCGATCAATACTAACACAGTGTGCAACAAATATGAGGCCATGTTTTTTGTTGTCTAAATAAAGCAATAGAAATTCGGTATCTTCCCGCAGGCAGTATGCATCCAGATGCACGCATGTCCTTTCTCTTGTCAGTCTACATTTCCAGCAAGAATTTAGCGGCTCTTAATAATGGATAATGAAAGTAGTATTTCTCCGCCGTGTATACACTAATTAAATTCCTGTAAGTTGAGATTATTTTGAGAATAATCATATTGTTGAAGAAATTAAACAGCGAGTCTTTGTTTTTTTCTGTGCACCCAGCTGAAATAATGATAGGAAAATTTAATGTTACAGTGCAACTCTCCATGGTAGCGAACACGGATTATACAAAATTCCTGTTAGAAAAAAAAAAACAATGAACGTGAAAAATTCAGGTCGCAAAATTATTAAATCTATTTATTAACTGTTCGCTAATATACGAAATTTTCGATACAACAAAAAAAACTGCTGGTCCCGAGGACTTCATTATAACGGGAGTCACGACTGTATTCGATTGTTCTGTAACATTTTGCACACATAGCAGTTTAATGCTTCAGCGAACACTCAGCAGCTTAAGGGGACCAGTTTGGATCGCTGTTGGGTCACTTTTTTTTTCCTAAGTCATTAAAAACTATCAGATCAAGGCAGTTTGAATCTTATCAATTAATTTGATAACATCGGAGACAAACAGGCAAAATTAAATCGCAGTTAAGAATGTTTAATAGGAATTAACCATAAGAGGAGAAAAGAAGGGGAATAGTTAGAGGAGAAGAAGGATTATAAATACAGAATAAAAATTCTCCTAACTTTTTGTTTCAATTGATGTATTGATTATTGTCATGGTTGAATAATGAAGGTCTGTTGTTTGTGAAATCTAAAGTGGTCAGTGTGCACAAATCCATTTGCTTGTTAAAGGAATATGTACCTTTTTCCAGTGGCTCACCATGGCATTTTGTTTATTATGCATGAGTGCATGAATCTAGTAGTCGTTAAATTATTTTAGATAAAGCAAATGTATACACAAATAATAATAAAAGCCTAAGAAACAATAAGAATAGCTTAATTCTCCCTGTAAAAATATAGTGAGTGTATCATGTTTATTGTGAATAACATGAATTGAATGGAGAAAATATTGTTATGAAAGGGAAATGGCATCCCTTCTTTGGCACTTTGTAACATCCCCAACACATGTCCCAACATAAACCCTGCATAAATAAGAAGAATCCAATTTTATCGCGGAGGAAGTATGGATATTCATGTTGCTGTCGACTGTTTGCTTGTTAGTCTCTGTTCCAGAGCCATGTGAGCATTATCTGCATTGACAAAAAGAATAGTAGTTTCCCTTATCAATATACATCGTAGGATGGGGTTAATCTAAACTGAAAGGACTAAACTGTCTTTAAGCCCAGACTGGTTTGTAGTATGCCAAGGTACTTTTCCGGCAGTCAGACGTTATTTTTCTCCTAAACAATTCCAACTAAATACCTTGTAAAACTATGAACTCAGATGCCTTCATTTCAGAGTATACCATGTGTGCTGGTTATACAGTGACGGCTCAAAAATTTTTTTTGTGGATGATAGGACCACCTACATTATCTGGAGATATAACTGGCAAACAATCTATTCTAATATATTTTACTTTTCACTCATCGGGAGAACTAGTATGTTTTTACAACTATAGAGTAATAAATCACCCTCTTCCAAAGACAATGTGCAGGCATTCTTATGATTAAAGTTCAAGTACCTAATGTCAATTATGAAGCATGTTGTTCCTTCTACATGGAAAGCAGTTTACGTGGATTATTATCCTTGTCCGTGGAAAGAAGGGGGGGGGGGGATATGGTAACGGCGTCTGTCTGTCCCGCCGTCCATAATACTATTTGCCGTTTGGTAAACTTTGTAAGACTGAATTTTCGGTCGAGATATGGTATAAAGTATATGAATATAAAATAATAGCCCAAGTTGATTTTGGAGTGTGAAGGTCAAAGGTCATAGCTCATCAATTAACGAAAAATATTGCATGCTTTGATCTTGGAGTATGTTTAGGCCAAAGGCAAAGAGTTCACAGTTCAATTTGCTTATAGGCTATTTGTACCCAGTGGAGGGGATGCTTTGCTTTGTGTTGTCCTATATATTTTTATGGCTGGCAAGTGTGAGTATAACTGCCTGAAAATTTGTTTAAGGCATGACGCACATAATATTTAAATGGATTTGAGTGTTGGGAAGAAATCCTGTAGTATGAATTTAATTAGAGTTCAACAAAACCAAATTGTTAGAAATCATATCCTTGTGGTAATAAATTTGAAATTTTGTACAGTTGGTGGGGTTTCGGATGTTGCGTACTGCATGTACAGAAGTTCGTAGTTAGCATTATATGAGGCCATCGGAAATCGGGTCGTCTCGTGTGGACTCCGTTAACGATCGGTAGCGACAGGCGGGCGCAGGCCATGACTTGCCTTGGCGATAAAAGGCGCATGCAATGAATGAGCCAATGACGCTTTCTGGCCGGTAATTGGATCCACTTAGGCCGACCTTGGGTCCGGCTGAATACACGTTGCCTGCTAATGGCCTGGCCGCAGCAGACAAAATCAGCAGAGGCGTTTTTATGGAATGAAAAATGATTAGTTCTCCACGGAGGAACGCCGATCTGTATTCTCGTTTCATGCTTAAGTGCCTTAAGACTAAACAGCTGATATCACTTCTGTCTTTAAATAAAATCGGCACTTTTGATTAAAGCTGCCCTAATTTCCGCCAGCCCAACTGTTATAGTTCTCTCCGCAACTGTTAACTTCATCGTGGAGAGAATGTGGCCTTAAGCTAAATTCAAAATTTTGCTGCAGTGGAGCAGAGTATGCTCAGATAACATTAATTACTGTTGGAAATGGAGCGCTGATTTCAAATTCATTAGCTCTTGTTATGCGAGACAGCTGTTACTTTCCGTCTGTGAATTAATCTGACTTCCATGAAACTTCCCGTGCTCCAGTGAGCAGTTGACTTCCATTGACTGATACTCATGGCTTTGAAAATTAAAATTGTCTCCACGGTACCGCAAACAATTATCTCTGATCCGCCATTGTCTAGACAAGCTAGTCCAAGCGGGCAAGACTTAGATGACGCATCATAGGCCAATGACTGGTGGAATGGTCTATTTATCGTCCATAAAGTAATGTACGAATGTCAGTCAGGGAGTGGGCAAGATTGGGCGAGATGACAGAATGTCTATATTTCATTTGTAAAAGTAGATCAGATCCAGCTTCATAAAAATTGATTGAGTTGCATGGTAACTGATATCGTTAATCTAATTTGCAAGGACCGGAATAATATAATCGTAATCCATAAAATGAAATGAAGTGTCAGCAGTATTTATGGTAATGTATCTGTATGCCTGTACAGTTGTGTGTATCTTTTTTTTTTTTTTGGGGGGGGGGAGGTGTTTCTGTAATCTATACTTGTGCTCAGTACGATAGAAAAAGGCTATTTATCGAATTCGAATGACATCATAAACGCCTACAATCCTAATAGATAGCCTGGTATTTAGTAATGGATTTGACATTGTCAATTATATTATTTCGCGAAATCCTTGTGATCATTGCAGTAATGCTTTGTTCTGATATTGTATCGCTTACTGAGCGCTGGCAGTTACATACGCTCTCTAGAATCATTAACACTCTGAATTG